>CM057456.1:951987500-952127500 GCA_016271365.2 Neoceratodus forsteri
CCCAGTGGAATGAACCAGCTATGCTAAGATGGTCTATCTGGGTTATGTTGTGAACCCAATTAAAACAAAAAACAGTTTAAAAGACAAAGAACCTCTGTGCACAAGCACTGAGGCAATGGTTACCCCAAAGGGCATTTGTCTGGGAAGCCACGTTTCAAAGAAATACAAAATCACGTGTATATATATATATATATATATGTGTGTGTGTGTATATATGTATGTGTATGTGTGTGTGTGTGTGTGTATATATATATATATATATATATATATATATATATATGAGACAAAAAACTCCATTTAATGCATCAGTTAGGGTTGTTCCACAGTTACAAAAGCAAAGAAATTTGCTGTTAGGGTTGAAAGCCCCCCTTGGAGCCCCCAACCCACCCCCCAACTGGCATCAGGGTGCATGTTGGGGTCATCGGCCCTAACTCTCATCCCATCACATGTGTAAAGAAGCTGAGGTGTAGGAGAATGGGGTGAGAGTTAGGACTGATGACCCCAATGCCACCCCGATGCCAGTTGGGGGTGGGTTGGGGGTCCAAGGAGGGCTTTCAACCCTAACAGCAAATTTCCTCACTTTTGTCGCTGTGGAACAACTCTAACTGATGCATTAAACTGAGTTTTTTGCCTCTAATTTCCTTTCTTTTTGAGAATGAGGGTGATAAATAGTGAATGTAATGTGGTGGTGGGTGTGCAGGGCCCTTTGGGCCCTGCACTCCCACCACATGATGTCTTGTCACATAGTAACAGGAACTGCAATGCAAATGCAAGCACCAGCAGTTACAGAGATGGTAATGCAAACATAAATGTTAAAGCAAACATTAATAGAAACGGAAGCGCAAGGTGACGGGGAAGTGAACAATGACGCAAAAAGACACACAAGCGTGTATGAAAAGGCAACTGGTAACACACACAGTGATGGCACTGATATTTTAAATGCAAATGTTAAGTGTTACAGCAAAAAGAACGGCAAAGGGAATAGGAAAGAAAAAGCGAATGCAAGCGTGCACATAAACACAAAGGGCTGGATATTCAAACTGCGCCATTCATAGGCACAAGCCCTTGCACTGCACAAAATAGTTGCACAGGGGTGTGTCCAGGGTGATATTCAAAGGAGTTGTGCTATTGAGCAACTCCTTTGAATATCACCCCCCAGCCACAGCCACTGTGCATGGCGCAGTGGAACTTGCACCACTGCAAGTTGACAAAGTGGAGCATTCAACTTGCGGTGGTGCAAGTACCATTGCACCATGCGAAAAATCCCGATATTCAAAAGGTGACATGCAAATGGGGCTATAATTCATGCAAGGTGCAGGGGGGTCATTTGCATCTGATTATGGCCCCATTTGCATGCCATTAGCATGCAGGTGCGCTGATCCCCGAGGACTTGTGCCTGGCACCCTGCCAGGCAGCAGCCATCGGGGAAGGACACCCCCTGCAACCCAATCACGGGTGAAAGAGCATAAAAACCCCACCACCACCCCCCCACTGGCCCGATCGCAGGCATAGCATAAATACCCCCCTCACCAGCCCAATCACGGGCAGCAATGTGTCTCCCCCCTCCAACACAGCCCTGGTAGTCAGTGGACTGATAAGCCCAATTGCGGGCTGACATAATGAAACACCCCCCCACCTCCTGAATATATCCCTGGTGGTCCAGTGGACCGATAAGCCCGATCGCGGGCTGGAGTATTCAAACACCCCCCCACCTCCCGATCATATCCCTGGTGGTCCAGTGGACCGATAAGCCTGATCGCGGGCTGGAGTATTCAAACACACACCCCCACCTCCAGATCATATCCCTGGTGGTCCAGTGGACCGAAAATCCCGATCGTGGGATGTAGTTGGCAATCCCCAAACACATCCCTGGTGACCTAATGTCCCCTCACCCACCCACCCAAGGCCCCACCACCCGCTCCCCCGCGGCGGCGGGTGGCAGCATCACTACGCCTGCCACGCCGCCCACCGACAACTGCCTGGTAGGACTGCCGCCCATTGGTGCAGAGCAAGAGCCAATGGGTGTGCAGCCTCATACCGTACCAGAACAGTCCGGTTTGTGAATAATTTCATTCACAAAACTGAACTGTCTTATCCGGTATGGGCTACACACGATGGATCTTGCTCTGCACCAAGCGTATACTACCGAACGATCAGCGGGTGGTGGGGCGGCAGGCGGGTGGGATGCTGCCACCCGCTGGCTGCGGGGGAGCGGGGTGGTGGGCTTCGTGGTGGGTGGGTGGGGGGACACTAGGTCACCAGGGATGTGTTTGGGGTTGCCAACTACATCCCACGATCAGGATTTTCGGTCCACTGGACCACCAGGGATATGATCGGGAGGTGGGGGTGTGTGTTTGAATACTCCAGCCCGCGATCGGGCTTATTGGTCCACTGGACCACCAGGGATGTGTTGGGGGGGACACATTGCTGCCCACGATCGGGCTGGTGAGGGGGGCACAGAGAGAGAATACCTCTCAACTGTACCACATTACGAGGAACGTTCCTCATTTTACTTCACAAAAGCTCCCTGTTCCACATTGTGAGGACTTGTCCCACATTCAGTGTTAACATTTTAAAGCAAAACTCCATAGTAAATGATGCAAAATATATAATTTTAATTAATAGCAGACTTTCTGAACATAAATGCAAACATTTTCACAGTGTTGTGAGCTTCTAATGTAAAGATTTGATTAAGTGTTCCACATTTTGCCCATTCTTTCCACATTTTGAGAGGCAATGTTCACATTTGGGGACAAAGGTTGGAGAGTATGAGAGAGTGGGTTGAGGGCCAGCCACAGGTGGTATGCTGTGGTACCCTGCAATGCAGCAGCTCACCTGTCAAGCCCTAACAATCCTTTTTTGGCTCAAAGTTGTGCAGGCGCGAGGTTGAGGTTGCGCCTGCACAACTCTGCACAACCCGGCTGAATATCAGGCTGTGCAGTTTATGCATAGTTCCTCCCCCTCCAGTTCAGCATGCATTCATTTGCATTGCGTTGTTGCTCAGCATTTTTTCTGTGGCGCAACTGCCTCCTGCTGAATATCGCAGAATGGAGCAAGTTCGGACTTGCGCAGGTGCAACCCTATTGCGCATGGCGCAACCCTTTTGAATATCTGGCCCAAAGCGTAATGCACACAGGAACGGTACTGCAATTGTAAATGCAAATGGTAAAGTTAACATGAAGAATAATGCCAAAGGAAACATAAACGGAAACGGGAACAAAAGCACGTATGGAAATGCAAACTGCAATGCACACGGGCATGGCACCACAATGGTAAACACAAATGGTAATATTAACATGAAGAATAATGCCAAAGGAAACAGAAATGGGAATGGAATCGCATACAGAAATGCAAACCGTAACGTGCATGGTCATGGAATCACAACTGTAAATGCAAATGGTAAGGGTAACAGCAACAATAACACCAAAGGAAAGAGAAATGCAAACGCAAATGCGAGCAAGTACAGAAACGCAAACCATTATGCGCACGGTCATAGTACCACAATTGTAAACACAAATGGTAACAGTAACAGCAACAAAGTAAACAGAATTGTAAACCATAATGCATGAGCATGGTACCGCAATTGCAAATGTAACTGGTAATGGTAACAGCAACAATAATGCCAAATGACACAGAAATGCAAATGCAAGTGAAAACGCAAACTGTAACGCACACAGTAGCGTAGACGGAAACAGTGACGTGAACAGTAACGGCAGTGCAACTGGAAACACTAACTGGCACAGTAACAAAAGGGTACACCCTTCTTTTCCCCAAAAACTACATTGAAAAACACAGTCAAAACAAGAATGTATGCATAATAATGGGCCTTGGAGCAGAAAATTAGAACTTGGAATACTAAATTGCTTATATATCAGGAACCGTACGACGTAGAAAAAAAATTAAAATTTCATATGAATTATGACTTTCCTGACTAGTTTTGTACTTAGCCCCTGTTTGGGGGGGGGCTAAGCATTTTTGTGATGAAAAGTCCGTGTCTTGCACCGTTTCCGACATATGGGACCCGAAAGGCGGGACGAACGCAGTAATGTTATCTTATGGGAAAAAGTGTCAACTTTGCAGTGCCATTACTTTGCTGCCCTGTAATATTTTTTCACCAAACCACCAAAAGGCACATCTGTGGGATGTTGGCTTTCTTCCCTCCAAATTTCAGCCCAAAAGCCCAAACCGTTAGTTTGCAGCAGTGTGACAAAAATGTACTGTTATATTCCCCATAGTGTCGCATTTTAGTATCGCAAATCACAACACTTTTGCAAAAAAAAAAAAAAACATGAAAGTGTGGCAGGTGCAACACTACTTTGTGACACTACTTTTCCCAAAAGTTAAAAAACATATTTCTGGGGTGTTTAACCCCAAAATAAAAAAATGGCTAGCATCCTCAGGGTCCAACTAGGTGAACACAAAAAGAATTGTGTTCCTAGAGGGTCCCAATTTTAAATGCCAAGCATTTTTCTGATTAGTAACTGAAAACAAAACAGTGGATTTGCAGCACTACTAAGGCCATTTACGACACTAAAAAGTGCATTTGCGACACTGTCAAACTTTTTGTTAACTTTTCCCATTGACTATAATGGGAAACTTGTTTTTTGAATAACATTTGAACCGTTTAATATTTTTTCATGAAATCTTCAAGAAGCACATCGGAGACCCTGGATGCATGTTCCCTGAAGTTTTTGGACCAGTAGTGCAAACTGTATGACCTGTAGGTGCGAGCAAAGAATGCACAAAAAAACATAAATGTGCCCCAGAATGTTGCTTAATAACTCTGCAGCCATATGTCTGACTCATACAAAACTTGGCAAATCCCAAGATCTATGGTTATGCCCTGCGCCTGCCAAATTTCAGGCAAATCCATTGAATGGTGGCAAAGTTATTAAGGTGCAAAGTTTCACCATTTAACATTAAATGGGGTACTCGACCCTAGCTATGGTAGCACTACCGTGCTACCATTGTGTGTATGTATATATATATATATATATATATATATATAGATATATAGATAGATATAGTAGAGGCAAAAACTCCATTTAATGCATTAGGGTTGTTCCACGGTGACAGGCGAGGAAATTCGATTGTTAGGGTTGAAGCCCCTTGGACCCCCTGCCCACACCCCCAACTGGCATCACGGTGCACATTGGGGTTGTCAGCCCTAAATCTCACCCCATCAGATGTGTGAAGAAGCAGAGGTATAGGAGAATGGGGTGAGAGTTAGGACCGACAACCCCAACGCCCACCCCGATGCTGGTTGGGGTTGTGTGGGGGGGTCCAAGTGTGCTTTCAACCCCAACACTGAATTTCCTCACTTTTGCCACTGTGAAACAAACCTAACTAATGCATTAAATGGAGTTTTTGCCTCTAATATATATATATATATATATATATATGTATATATATATATCTATTATGGTAGCACAGTAGTGCTACCATAGCTAGGGTTGAGTACCCCATTTAATGTTAAATGGTGAAACTTTGCACCTTAATAACTTTGCCACCACGCTGTGAAACAACCCTAACTAATGCATTAAATAGAGTTTTTTTGCCTCTAATTTCCCTTCTTTTTGAGAATGATAATGAGAAATAGTGAATGTAATGTGGTGGCGGGAGCTCCCGCCACGTGATGTCTTGTCACTTAGTAACATTGTGCCTGCAAACGCAAATGGTAATGCACTTGGTGACACAAAGCCAAACAGAAAGAGAAACAGTACTGTTGACACAAATGGCAAAAATAATGCAAACACAAGCGCAAATGAAAATGCAAAGGGTAACGCATATGGTGGCGTAGACGTGAACGGTAAGTGAAACGGGTACGAAACCGCAAGCGGAAATGGTAACAGTAACAGTAATGTAAGTGCACAGGCTGGTTTTCCCCAAAAGCTGCATAGAGAAAGACAGTGAGTACAAAGAATGTATGCATAATAATAGATCTCGGAGCAGAAAATGAGGAGTTGGAATACTAGATTGCTTATATCTCAGGAACCGAATGACATAGAAAAAAAAACTTAAAAGTCACATGATTTATGACTTTCCTGGCTAGTTTTGCACTTAGCCCCCAGGGGCTAAGCATTTTTCCAAAGAAAAGTCCGTATCTCGCACCGTTTCTGAGATACGGGCCCTGAAATGTGTGGCAAATACCGTAATGTTATCCTATGGGAAAAAAAAAGAGAAGTTCAGAGTGCCATAACTTTAGCTCCCTGTAATACTTTTTCACCAAACCACTGAAAGGCACATCTGTGTGGTATTGGCTTCCTTCCCTCCACATTTCAGCCAAAAGACCAAACGGTTATTTTGGAGCAGGGCGCCAAAGGATTCCTCTAATGCGGCGGATGCAGTAATGTTATTCTATGGGAAAAGTGTCAAGTTTGGAGTGCTGTAACTTTGCCGCCCTGTAATATTTTTTCACCAAAACACTGAAAGGCACATCTGTCAGATGTTGGCTGTGTTCTCTCCAAATTTCAGCCCAAAAGACCAAACTGTTCTTTTGCAGCGGTGTGCCAAAGAATTGCTGTCATTTTCCCACAGCCTGGAAAAGTACTGTCGAACTTTACGAAAGCTTTCGCAAATGCGTATGACATTGTCACAAATGCGAAAGTACTTTGTGAAAGTACTTTTGCCAGAAATCTGAAAAACATATTTCTGACGTGTTTTACCCCAAAATAAAGACATGCCTAGCATCCTCAGGGTCCGACTAGGTGAATACAAAAAGAATTAGGTTGCTAGAGGGTCCTAAATTTAAACGCCAAGCATTTTTCTGATCGCCAACTGAAAACAAGATGGCAGATTTGCAACAGTAAAAGGGCCATTTGCTAAAGTAAAAACTGCATTTGCAACACTGTCAAACTTTTTAACTTTTCCCATTGACTTATAATGGGAAATTGTTTTCTGAATAACTTTTGAATCGTTTAATATTTTTTCACAAAATCTTCAAAAGGCACATCAGGGACCCCGCCCGCACATTCCCTGAAAATTTTGGATCGGTCACGCCAACCATGCGATCTATAGAGACGACCGTAGAATTCCAAAAAAGCGTAAATGTGTGTGCAGATCATGCTTAATAACTCCACAGCCATATATCAGACCAGTATGAAATTTGGCAGATCCCAAGGTGTATGGGTCTTGATAGTGTATTCCAAATTTCAGGCAAATCTGTTAAACGGTTGCAAAGTTATTAAGGTGCAAAATTTTGGGTTTAACATGTAAATGGTTCCTCAGCTTTACTATGGTAGCACTACTCGTATACCATATATATTATATATATATATATATATATATATATATATGTATATATATGTGTGTGTGTGTGTGTGTGTGTGTGTGTGCACATACATGTATGCGTGTATGTGTATATATTCATGCCAAAAAAAATCCATTTAATTCATCAGTTAGGGTTGTTCCACAGTGACAAAAGGGAGGAAATTCTGTGTTAGGGTTGAGAGCCTCCCCTTGCACCCACCCGCTGGCATTGGCATCGGGGCATGCATTGGGGTTGCTGCCCCTAACTCTCACCACATCACATGTGTAAACAAGCTAAGGTATAGTAGAATGGGATGAGAGTTAGGACTGATGACCCCAACGCACACCTCGATGGCAGTTGGGGTGGTGGGCTGAGGGTGCAAGGGGGGTTGTCAACCCTAACACTGAATTTCCTCACTTTTGTCGCTGTGGAACAACGCTAACTGATGCATTAAACTGATTTTTTTGCCATGAATTTCCCTTCTTTTTGAGAATGAGGACTAAATTAGTGAATGGAATGTAGTGATGGGAACGCGGGCCCTTCGGGCCCCATGCTCCCACCATGTGATTTTTTTCTGACAAAGTAATGGTAAGTGGAATGGAAATGCAAGCGCTAACGGTTATGCACATGGTGATGGAAATGGTAAAGCAAACATTAATAGAAATGCAAGCGCAAAGTGAAGCCAAAGCAAACAGTGACGCAAATGGAGATGCAAGTGTATACGTAAATGTAACTGGTAACACGCGTGGTCACGGTACCGCTATTGTCAACACAAATGGTAACTGTAAGAGCAACAATAATGCCAAAAGAAACAGAAACAGAAACGCAGGCACATACGGAAACACAAAGCATAACGCGCACGGTCACGGTACTGCAATTGTAAATGCAAGCGATAATGGTAACAGCAACAATAATGCCAAAGGAAACAGAAATGAAAATGCAAGTGCATCGGGAAATGTAAACTGTAATGTGCACGGTCATAGTACCGCAATTGGAAACACAAATGGTAACGGTAACAGCAAAAATAACGCCAAAGGAAACAGAAACATGAACACAAGCGCATACGGACGCACAAACTGTAATGTGCACAGTCACGGTACCACAATTTTAAATGCAAATGGTAATGGTAACAGCAACAATAATGCCAAAGGAAACAGAAACACAGAAATGCAAACACAAGCACGTATGGAAACGCAAACCGTAATGCGCATAGGCATGGGAACGCAATTAGAAACGCAAATGGCAACAGTAACAATGATGATGAATCAAAATGAAAGTCAAATGGAAATGGAAGCATGGCCACAAACAGAAATGGTAATGCGCACGGTGACGCAAAGCGAAACACAAGCACAAACAGTAGTGGAGACAGAAATGGTAACAGTAAAGCAAACGCAAGTGCAAATGGAAACTCAAAGGGTAACGCATACTGTGGTGTACACAGGAATGCTAACACAAATGGGTACGGAAACGCAAGTGGAAACACTACATGTGACAGTAACAGGAGCACAGACCCTGGTTTTCCCCAAAAGTTGTATAGAGAAACACAGTGACTACAAAAAAATGTATGCATAATAATGGACCTCGAACCAGAAAATAAGGTCTTGGAATACTAAATTGCTTATATCTCAGGAACCGTACCACGTAGAGAAAATTTTGTATGATTCATGACTTTCCTGGCTACGTTTAGACTGAATGCTTAGCCCCCTAAGGGGCTAAGCATTTTTTCTGACAAAAGTCTGTATCTTGCACCATTTCCAAGATACAGGCCCCGAAAGGCGCAGCGGATGCTGCAATGTTAGTCTATGGGGAAACGTGTCAACTTCAGAGCACCGTAACTTTGCATCCCTGCAATATTTTTTCACCAAACCCTCCAAAGGCACATCTGTGAGATGTTGGCTTTCTTCCTTCCAAATTTCAGACCAAAAGACCAAAATATTGTTTTGCAGCAGGGTGGCAAACAATTCCTCTCATTTTGGCCATAGTGTTGCAAAGTAGTGTCATTATTTGCAACACTTTCACAAAAAAATCATGAAAGTGTCGCAGGTGTGACACTAATTTTCCCAAAAATTCAAAAACATATTTCTGGGGTGTTTAACCCCAAAATAAAGACATGCCTAGCATCCTCAGGGCTCGGCTAGGTAAACACAAAAAGAATTGTGTCCCTAGATGGTCCCGATTTTAAATGCCAAGCATTTCTGTGATCAGTAACTGAAAAAAAAATGGCTGACTCATGACACTAAAGGGGCCATTTGCGACACTAAAAACTGCATTTGCAGCACTGTTGAACTTTTTGTTAACTTTTCCAATTGACTATAATGGGAAACTTGTTTTTTGAATAACTTTTGAACCATTCAATATTTTTTCACGAAATCTTCAAAAGACACATCGGGGACCCCGGCCACATGTTCTCTGAAGTTTTTGGACTGGCCAGGCAAACTGCGCGACCTGTAGGTGTGAGGAAAGAATGTGCAAAAATACATAAATGTGCCCCAGAATGTCACTTAATAACTCTGCAGCTGTATGTCTGACTGGTACAAAAGTTTGCAGATCCCAAGACCTATGGTTACATCTAGTCCCTGCAAAATTTAAGGCAAATCCATTGAACAGTGGCAAAGTTATTAAGATGCAAAGTTTCACCATTTAACCTTAAATGGGGTACTCAACCCTAACTGTGGTAGCACTACTGTGCTACCATAATATATGTATATATGTATGTATGTAAGTGTATATATATATATGTGTGTGTGTGTATATATATATATATATATATATATATATGTATGTGTATATATGTATATATGTATGTGTATATGTTATATATATATATATATATATATATATATATCTGTATGTATGTATATATGTATAATTCTGCATGTATGTATATATCTGTATATATGTATTTATGTATGTATATATGTATTTATGTGTATATGTCTGTGTGTATATATGTATATGCATGTGTATATATGTATATGTGTGTATATATGTATATGTGTGTGAATATATGTATGTGTGTGAATATATATGTGTGTGTGTGTGTGTGTGAATATATATGTATGTGTATGTATGTATATATATATATATAATGTATATCTACGTGTGTATATATGTATATGTATGTATGTGTATATACTGTATATATATATATATGTATGTGTATATACATATATATGTATGCATATATATATATATATATATAGGCATGAATACAGTATTCGAGAGACTCATACCTACCGCACATTGACACCCTGTAACTTTTTGTTGAATTGTTAAAAGGTTCACATGACACACCTAATTTGTAGTCCCACATTAGGAGAGATATTAAACATAACATGACCCAGTTTGGTTCCACTGTGCTCTTTCAGTTTTATCACAAACATCGATTTACCCCTTCAAATAGGGTTTCATTTTGTGACATTGCTTCCATTCCCAATTTAAGTATTTAAATACAGCTCTTTATTGTGCCTTAGAAACCCAACTGTTGTTAATGTGTTATCTAATTACTTCATTTAAGCCTTCCCCAAGAACTCCCTGTACAGAATAAAAGTTTTTGCCTTTTATTTAATCATTTTATACTGCTGTAATGTTCATTACATGTAGTGTCCATCTAGTACCTCATCCTAAGCAGACTGTGCCTTTAATTTGCATGGGCTGTGGTCCAAAGGCATTATTGTGTCTGGTGACCTTCTTTTTGTTACTGACATGCTGCCAAAACCTTGCAGTTTGTTATAACTCATTTATTTAGAAATTCCCTTTTTCCATGGCATGTTATTTTCGTGTCCTTTTGTTACCCAAGTTACTATTGGTTCCTCCACCAGCCCAGAATGTCCAGAACCAGAAATGCATGCTGACACCTTCAGTCATCACCCCATGGCTCTTTAAAGCTGTGGACTTGGTGGGTCTGTATTCTTTGTACTGCCACCTACATTCTGGACAAGACATGTTGTCCTCCTGAAGTTTGGAGTTATGCACGTTACAGGCACTACAGTGGGCTATTCTCTCTGCATCTCAGCTGCTGTTTTGTTCCCCGGGTGTGTCAGATGTCTGCAGATTGTAAAAGTACACATTTGCTTTTTGGGAAACACAGAGACATGGAGTCAGACCTTGCCTCATGGTCCCAAGATGCAGAGCTCGGGGTATGAAGGGTGGGGTGGGGCAGAGAGAGTTGATTATAAAGCATTTTAAAGTTGAACAGCTGCAGGTTTCCTAGATTAAATGGTTATACATATTTACCTATTCTATAGACCAAGTCTCTATATGGGGATCATTCTGTGTGGCCTGGTCCCTGTGGGGAGGGAGGGGCATTTTGTGTGATCCTATTCTCTATCAGGGGCACCTTTACTGTTACTGCTGCTAAATAGTTTGTTCTGTACTGGACAAAAAAACTGCAGTTTGGGGGGGAGTATATCAATTGGACCTGGTTAGTGCTGGGGCTCATTTTGTATTAGGCATCAGAACACCATATCTACAATTTGTAGAGTTCTGTAATGAGAAATAAAATACATGTTGTATTGGGGAGTAAATGAATAGGACCTGGTCTCTGCAGGTGCTCAGTTTGTGTAGACCTGATCGCTTTAGGGGCTTATATTGTGTTGGAGGCATCAGAACACCAGAACTACTTTTAAACTACTTGCTTATCTGCTAAACTTAAAAAGAAATCCTGGTTAATATCATATTTATTTTTGTAAAAAACACTTCTGTAGAACAGAAAAATGGTCAGCACTCCAAATGTACTCACAGTACTTTTTTATTTTATGTGCAAGTGCATCAAAGCCATTTAGCAGCAGAAAAGCAAAGAACAGCAAACAACAGCAGCAGTAAATGAAGCGTTGGGTAATCCACACATTTCTCAGATCCACAGGAGTCTATAAGATGGCAACTTTTAAAAAAAAACATATTGCACTCACCGACTCAACATTGAGCACCCAAACACCAGCACAGAACCATTTACATTTCAGCAATATGTTTTGTGATCATTAGGTGTGCCATGTGCTGCATGTTAGGCCAAGAGTCTAGTATGGCACATTAAACAATTACTGAGATTCACTGCAACAGTAAAATGAGCCTAAAAGGTCACAAACACCAAAAATGGATGTAAAATGACTGTAATTGATGGTAACCGGGTTGCAGTCACCAAAAACATCAACCCTGTTCATTGTTTTTCTGCAGTTTTAGGCTCATTTGGCTGCTGTTGCAGTGTATCTCAGTAACTGGGCTATGTGCTACATGGTATGCCTTAAATGGCTTCCATGGCAGTACAAGTGAAGAAAAATGCTGTTTTTTTCTTACTGGGATGATTGCTGTCAGTGACTGTTAGAGTGTTACCCTTCGTTCTGTATTTTTTTTATTCCATTTTTTTTGCACTTTTAGGCTTACTTTGCTGTTGCAGTGAATCACAGTAATTGTTTGCGTGCCATGCTGTGATGATAGGCTGAGGATCCAGCATGGCATATCAAACAATTACTGACATTAACTACAATAGTTGAAGAAACCTAAAAGTGCACCCTCTCCCAAAATACACTGTTTGCCATATGCACCTGCAGGACCATGCTGTGGACACAGTGAGTGATGGTACCATGGAGGGGTCCATTTGACAACAGGAAGGGGCTGTGTCTTCAGTTGTGGCTGTGATCTGCTGGATGGCATCATTAGTAACAGGGATAATTGTGTACATCTGCACCATACAAGGGGACCATGCAAAATTACCTTGCACTCTGTGATTACAGGACTTCACCAGATTTCAGGTCCATGACTTTCCATTTGTATTGTGCCAGCCTCAGAAAATCTCCTGGACACAAACCTTGTTTGCCCATAACAGGGCTTTGGAATATGGACATCTGCACAAATCTGGGTTTGTGCAGAAAAACTAGGCTTTGCACATGGGCAAGCTTTTGAAGATCTGGCCCCTGAAGTCAGTTTTTAATTTCATTTTCATTTCTTAAAACACATTTTAAGATTGAAGCAACCCATTCAAGGGCATAGTTCTATTAGTAGGAAGTAACCCACTCCAGGGTGTGCAGTTATTAGGGATTGTGAAGCATGAGGCTACTGGCTGAGTGTCCTCACAACACCCAATGTGTTGCTTAATCCCCAATAACCGCACACCCTGGAGTGGGCTATTACACTTAAAACAGAGGGAGCACTACAAAACAAGGAGAAAGCAATATACATGTTTTTTCTCCTTTTATAAAAGACAAGCAAATTGCTGTATTCTGCTGCCTAAAAAAATAGTCCCCAACAAAATGGCTGTCATGCACATACAGATGTCAGAAGGAAAGTGTTGCTATGCTTTCTCTGACATTTGTTGTGCATGATATGCCTTCTGAGACAGCACAGTAGCTCTGAAGTGCAAAATATGGAGTTGCCTCTTGTGGTACAGACATGGGCCTGGATATTCAAACTGCGCCATTCTGAGGCGCAAGCCCCTTGCGCTGCTCAAAATAGTTGTGCAGGGTGTGGAGCCGGGTGATATTCAGCGAGCTGCGCTATTGCGCAACCCTTTGAATATCACCCCAGCCACTCTGTCCCTGTCCTCTTGATTTGAACAAATGCGATGGTACCGGATGGCCTGGCTGTGTATAATGGATGTTTTGGGGTGTGAGGAATGGTAGCTTGAGCTGTGAAGGTAACTGCATCTGTGGGTTTTCTATACACAGATGTTTGCAGTGTTCCATTCATTTTGTGTGACTGTGGTATCCAGAAAGTGCACACACTGAGTAATTTATTTAGAATTTTATGGAGGGATGGAATTTATTGAAACTGTCAAAAATTGTTTCACCTGCAACATATTTTTTTTTCTCTACATTGTTGACTGGATTAACATGGCTACCACATTTCTTTTTTCAAACATCACTGATTATAAAAAATCTAAAAGGTATCTATAAATGAAACACCACTCATTTGGTAGATATTTTTGTGCTGCACAACTTTTGTGCTCACAGTACCACGCTGTCATATTTCATGTTAAAACTATTTGAATTTCTTTGTTGCAAAAAGTGAAATAAATTGAATGTTCTGCTGTTTTTGCTAATTATAAAACCCAAAAGGTATGTATAAATCAAACACCACTCATTTTGTAGATAGTTTTGTGCTGAACACCTTTCATCCTCACACTACCATGCTATCAGGTCTCCAAGCTTAAGCTCTGGACTCCCAATTGCCTCACCTTGATCAAGATGTGGAATCTTGGCATGGTTCTGGACTGTGGCTTGAAGTTTAAGTTCCAGTTGTTGGCCATGGTCCAGAGTGTATTTTATCATCTTCAAAACATAACCAGGATTAAACACCTGATCCCACTGGATGATCTGCCATCACTGGTTCATGCCTTCATGACGTCCCGGCTTGACTAATGCAATGCCCTTTACCTGGGGCTATCAGGGCTGAGTTCCACCGCCTGCAGCTGGTGCAGAATGCATTGTCCAGGTTGCTGATGGGCCTCTCGAGATCTTGTCACATTATATCTGTGCTCGCCTCTGCACTGACTGCCTGTTAGGTGGCAGATCACCTTCATGGTTGGTTTGCTGACCTATAAGGCTCTACATGGACTTGGGCTCAGATACCTGCAAGACCTTCTATAGTACTACTGCCCACTCTGTCCCCTCCGGTTAGATAATGAGGGCCTCTTGGTGATTCCCAGTGTATGTTTGAAATCTTCAGGTGCCTGGGCATTTTCATTCGTGGCACCAAACGTGTGGAATTCACTTCCTCGTTACCTTAGAGAGGCCCCATCAGTAAATGTCTTCAAAAGGGAGCTGAAGACGTTTCTCTTTAGGGAAGCTTTTCCTCCAGTTAATTAACCTGAATTGTTATTAATTTTAGCAAATATTATATTTTTAATCTGTTTTAATGAATCTGCTCACTTGTACAGCATTGAGTCACAATTGAAAAATAGTATTTTATAAATAAACTATTATTTTTCATTTTAAATTTATTTGCATTTAAATATAGTTAGTAGAGCTAGAATACATCTGCACCATTGGCATCTCTCTCTCATGACTTACATCATCAAGGAAGCCATTTTAGGATTCTTACAGCAGGATTTTTGAATCAGAAGTGGCTGTGTTTACAATTTTCAAATGCTATGAAACTGTATTTATCCTACTTTAACAAATGCCATTTCAGTATAAATATAAACAACAGCCTCTCCTTACAAGTCTATGGAGTATTTAAGAAAAAAAAATGTGTAAAAAAAGATGGTTTAGGTGTTCTTTAACAACACTCTACCCTTCATCCTACCCTGGACAGTAGTTGAAAGTCCTGACAGTGGAGTGATAATGACTCTCATTCAGTTTTTTGGGAACCCACTCCTGAACTGTCAGATAATTGCAGCTCTTAATAAGCTGTCAATCACACCAGGCTATTTGGAACATTGAGAGAGATTAGCATGAGGACTAGACCCTGCTGAAGTAGGCACTTTTTAATCTCATTAATAGCTGTGGAAAACCTGCACTAGTCAAGATGGACAATTAGAGTTGGTAGCACTAGCCCTAGTCAGTTTGCACTAGATCCTGGGCTAATAAAACAATGTTAAAATCAAACCCTGCTAGGGATGTTTGGGGCTGGGCTGGGGGTGCATCTGGGACCTCATCAGATACAACGTACATGGACCGCAATGGAGAGTTCCCTCCACATAAACGTCCTAGAGATGAGGGCTGTACTGTATGGCCTGCATGCCTTCCAGAATCACCTGTTCCCAGGGCCTCTGCTGGTGCAGATGGACAACATCAGCATAGTGTACTACATAATCAAGCACGGGGAGACTCATTCGTACCTCCTGTGCAGAGAAGCGATGAGGGTTTGGTGCTGGGTCCTAGAACATGGTCTAAAACTGTCAGCAGTCCATGTTCCAGGCTTCCAAAACATCCTGGCAGACAGGCTAAGCAGGTCACAGTCCCGAATGCATGAGTGGGGGCTGCTGACCTCGGTAGCGGAAGACCTGTTTGACAGGTGGGGTCATTCAGAGTTTGACCTTTTGCGTTCCCTTTTTTATACTCTTCTTATTTTTGTGCTTACTGTGGCACACCAATGACATCCAGCTGTAGACCACCGACCCAGAAGACATCTGGAGGCTCACTCGATATCTTGAGGGGTCTGATGCAGCCACCCCAGCCAAGCAGAGGGTCTCCTCACCTCTCCACTCCGGAACTGGCCCAGACCCCCCCAACATGACTCCTCATCAGGCCTCCAGGTCAGCGGGAGCACGACCATCAAGCTGCATGGTTACGCCTAGCCATTTTTCCTCCAGTAGTCCCTTGTTGCTGACAGTGCAGTGATGCACAGCGTGTTGATGCAGGTGTCTGCTGAGCTCCTCCCCCAATGCTGCTTCGCATCTGTGCTGCCCCTGGTCATCACCAGGGGCCGCTCAAGTGTGATGTGTCCCACAAACCCACCCCAGAAGAAGGCAGTCCTTCAAATGCTCGATCTGCCCTCTCCCCTGCTAACCCTCGGTGGCCCGAGTCCATTCCCGAACCTGGGTCACCAGTGTGGTGGAAGGTGTGGCATCCAGCGCCTCAACCTCAGTGCCAACGGGCCTTTGCATTCCCACTTAATACAAAACTCTCATTTCAAACAACATGAAGTCTTGCTGTATTCAGACTTACTGCAGTTAGCCCCAGCACTTGAACTGCCCCAGAGAGGAAAGAGATAACTCTATGCAGAAACATAGAACATTGAGCTCGAGCTCGGTTTTCAAACCTCTGTCTGTGGTACAAAGGGAGGGATAGTGAGACTGAAGGGGGAGGATGAGGGCCGTGTGGAGGATGACAACAGTAAAGCTGACATATTGAACAGGTATTTCTGCTCAGTCTTTACTGAGGAAGAGGAGGGTAATGGGTCTGAAGGGAGTACAAGGGGTGAGAATGGTGCAGAAATGGACACAAGTCCCTTTACACGAGAAAGGGTCCTGAAGGAACTGGAAGTAATAAGAGTTGATAAAGCAATGGGGCCAGATGGGGTGCACCCCAGGGTCCTTAAAGAACTAAGAGAGGTGGTGGCTGAACCTCTGGCTATCCTGTTTAGCCGATCACTGGAAACAGGGGAGTACCCAAGACTGGAGGACAGCACATGTAGTCCCCTTATACAAAGTGGGAACAAAGAGGAAGCAGGGAACTACCGAACCAGTCAGCCTCACCTCGGTACTGGGGAAGATCATGGAAGCACTACTGAAGGAGAGATTGGTGGAACATCTAGTTGTCAATGGACTACAGGACCCAAGGCAGCATGGTTTCACTAGGGGGAGGTCATGTCAGACCAACCTGGTTGAATTTTTTGACTGGGTGACTAGGGAGGTGGATCAGGGGAGGGCAGTGGACATGGCCTATCTGGACTTCAGCAAGGCCTTTGACACTGTGCCACATAGAAGACTATTACACAAACTGGGGAATATGGGTGTGGGCAGGACAGTAGTGTGGTGAGTAGGTAACTGGCTGGGCAGCAGGACACAGAGGGTGGTGATAAATGGCTGTCACTCCACAGAGAGAAGAGTGACCAGTGGGGTACCACAGGGATCAGTGCTGGGACCGGTCCTATTCAACATCTTCATCAGTGACATTGCGCAGGACCTAGAAGGCAGAATTTCACTGTTCACTGATGACACAAAGCTCTGTAACAGAGTAGACACACCAGAGGGTGTAGACAGAATGAGAAGAGACCTGCAGAAACTTGAAGACTGGTCAAGGGTTTGGCAATTGAAATTCAATGCAAAGAAGTAAAGATAATGCATATGGGGCACAAAAACCTGGCACAATATATCAGTTGGGGGTGAGGATATAGCATACACCAAGCAGGAAAGGGATCTTGGGGTTATCATCTCTGATGACCTCAAGTAGGAAACAGTGTGACAAGGCAGCAGGTAAAGCAAATAGAATGCTGGGATGTATAGGCAGGGCATCACCAGCAGGAAAAGGGAGGTCATAATTCGCTATACAAGACACTAGTGAGGCCCCACCTGGAGTACAGTGTACAGTTCTGGAGACCATACCTACATAAGGACATAGACCGGGTAGAGAAGGTTCAGAGGAGGGCAACAAAGATGGTGCATGGATTGCATCACAAGTCCTATGAAGACAGGTTGAAGGAACTGAACATGTACTCCCTGGAGGAGAGGAGGGAGAGGGATATGATAGAGACATACAAGTATCTTACAGGGAGGAACAGAGTGCAGGAATAACACTATTTTTAAGTGAAAAAGATGTTCCAGGACTAGAGGGCATGGGATGAAGTTGGAGGGAGGACGATTCAGAGGAAACATGAGGAAGAATTTCTTCACAGAACGGGTGGTGGACAAGTGGAACACCCTGCCAGAGGAAGTGTTGTGGGCTGAAACAATCACGGGATTTAAGAATGCATGGGATAGACATAAAGGAATTCTGGAGGTCAGGGGTAAGGGGCAACAGACTTCTAGGAAAACAAAAACTGAACTTACAAGTTCAAATAGGCAGACTGGGTGGGCCATAGGCCCTTATCTGCCAACACTGTCTATGTATCTATGTACTTCTCAGTGTAACCATCAGATTCTTTACTCCACCTAACAGTGAAGTTGCTCCGGAGATTTCCTCTGCTTGGTTCAGTAAAAGTAAAGCGTTCAGTTTAAACCATATAATTTTTTGTTATTTTCGGGATTTCCAGCCTCTGTCTATGGTACAGGTAGTGACTATGTTTTATTCTGTGAAAAAGTTGGAAATTGTTCTTTTCTTCAGTTTCTTTCTGGTCGGTCCGGTTTGGAACTGATCCATTCTGTTTAAATTTATTTCTGGGATTAGAGTGGTGTTCCAGTACCGATTGATTTCAAAAGAACAAGGTTTTTGCGGTTCTTTTAAAAAGCCCGTGACATGGTTTGTAACTGATCGGTTATTGTATTACCTGGCTTGAAAGCTGCAATAGGGTAATTTGTTAGGTTGGCCATGTCTGAGAAACCCAAGAAGAAAACCAGTCCCACTGGGTTTCAACACTGTACTGAGTGTGGGGAGGCCTTTGCTAAGGCTGACCCCCACCTCATCTGTGTTTATTGTCTGGGGTTTGACCACCTCAAGTTAGACTGCCAAATCTGTAAAAATTTCCTAAATCCACTCTAGATAAAAGACTGAGTAGGCTGATGAAAAGGGAGGCCAAGAATCCGTAGATCCGGATGGCCAGCCTGGATCCGGTTGCGGCGGAACCTGAGGAGGTGCCTACTGACCTAGGCGATACCTCCTCGGGCAAAAGGAGAGCCAATCCTGAGGGGTCGGTTCCATCAAAAAAGAAGCGGAAGTCTGACAATTCGGATCCGGTATCGCATTCTCCAACCGTGGACGAAATAGCCAAAGCGATTAGCATTGTTCAATCGCTTAGATCAGTTCCGTCCGAACTGGTACCGCCAGTTAGGCGGTCGGGCTCAGTTGGATCTGTCTCCTCCGGATTATGATCCAGACAGTTTTTATGAGGAGTGGGAGGGAGACGAAGACTATCCTGAAGATGATGATGACGATGACCAGGGGGTGTGCCCATTGAACCGGACATCTCCCCAAACAGACCCTCAGGTGTCTCTCCTCCCAGGCTCTTTGAGTCCCCTTCACATTTTTTAGTCTACAAAAAGGTGGCAGAAACCCTGCAGCCTCCCTTGGTTGAAGCTGCAGAGCAGGATGAAGAGCCTGATTTTGTGGAAATAATGGACATCCCAGAGTCCAAAAGGCTGTCTATCCCTCTTCATAAATCCTTGGGGAAACAGACACACAAAATATTACAAATCCCCTAATTCAGTACATCCTGTGGATAAGATAATGCACAGGAGGTATTTGTTATCAGGCTCAGCTGCAGAGTTCCTTTATAGTCATTGCAGCCATATTGGGGTAGTGCAGACTGCAGCCTGTGACAGGGCTAACATTCCTTTGGCTTCACACCCCCCAGATAAGGACTCCAGGAAAGTGGATGCCATGGCCAAAAAACAGTATTTGGCATCCTCTTTGGGACTCAGGCAAGCTACTTATATAGCCTACACAGCCAGGTACCAGAAATCCAGATGGGATACGGTTCTGGAACTGGCTAAACAGAGCCTCTCCGCAGCTAGCCAAGAAGCTGGAGGAGGTGTCTGCTGATGGAACTGAGGCATCCAAAATGCAATTTCATGCTGCTGTGGACTCCAATGATGTGGCATCTAGAGTCATGGCTACATCTGTGTCTCTCAGAAGACATGCTTGGCTCAGATGTACTAGTCTTCACAGGATACCCAGACTAAGGCTATGGATTTTCCTGTAGTAGGTAACTCTCTGTTTGGGAGCAGACAGAGGCTTACATGAAGAAATGGATGAATACAGGACCACGCAGGAGTGCACAGGCCAAAGAAAGGCAAGCCACTCTGCACAAGCAGCAGTCTAGGGGCAGGGGCAGGCCCTTTCACAGGCCTTTTACCAAGCCAGGCCTCCTCTCCTTCCCACAGAGGGGTTCTTCAGAGGGAGGGGCAGGAGGGGATGAGCAGGGTGGCTCCCCTCCTCTCAGTCTAAGGCTCCTGCCAAGCAGACACCCTGATGTGTCAGCCCGGGTCGACTCCCCATTTCCAGTAGGAGGCAGGCTGGCTTACTACTTCCAGGCCTGGAAGTCTGTGACCTCAGACAAGTGGCTCCTAGAAGTAGTAAGCCAGGGACTGGCCCTCAGCTTCAAAAAATTTCCAAAAAAGAGGGCCAAGTCTTTTCCACCTGCATCACTCTCAGAACCCATTGCCCTAGAGGCAGAGATTTCCTCTCTTCTAGCTCTCAGAGCTATAGAGAAAGTTACTACTCAGCACAGGGAAAAGGACTGTACTCAGGTACTTCCTTACCTCAAAGAAAACAGAAGAGTGCGACCCATCCTAGACCTAAGGTATTTGAACAAACACATTTCAAAGCCCAAATTCAAAATGGTAACTCTAGGAATAATCCTTCCCTCTCTAAGGCCAGGGATTGACTAGCATTTCTGGACCTCAAGGATGCCTACTTCCATATTCCTATCAGGTATTCCCACAAAAAATACCTCGGGTTCGAGTTGCCTTCAGGCCATTACCAATTCAGAGCTATGCCATTTGGCCTAACATCAGCTCCAAGGGTGTTCACAAAGTGCCTTGCAGTAGTGGTGGCTTACCTCAGAAGACAGGGTATCATCATCTTCCTGTATCTGGACGACTGGCTCTTAGTGGGTCAGTCACCTTTACAGGTAAAGTCAGCTCTTCAAACTACCCAGGACCTACTCAGCTCCTTGGGGTTTCTTCTCAATCTTCCAAAGTCTGTCCTCGAACCAGTTCAACTTCTCACCTTTATAGGCATAGAGTTGGACATTGTACAAGCAAAAGCCTTCCTTCCTTCCCCTGGCAAGGGCGAAGGCCCTAGTGGATCTCGCTTCCTCCTTTCAACCTCAGGTCTCCTGCCCAGCAAGACAGTTCCTCCAGCTCCTGGGCCACATGGCAGCTTCCACGGCAGTGGTGCAGGGAGCAAGGTTCCAGATGAGGGACATTCAGTTTCATCTAAGCTCTTTTTGGTCTCAAAAGAAGGATTCACTTACCAAACTGATCCCAGTGACTCAGACTCTGGTCCAAGCTCTCCAGTGGTGGCTGGACCAGGACAACCTCAGACAAGGGGTTCCATTTCTCCCTCAAGTCCCATCAGTAGTTCTAACTATGGATGCTTCTTTCCTAGGGTGGGGAGCCCACCTGGGAGCCCTGACAGCTCAAGGAGTCTAGTCCCCACAAGAGTATCTCCTTCATATTAATCTCCTGGAACTCAGGGCAGTATTCCTAGCCCTGCAGAGCTTCTCGGATTCAGTCAAGGGCAAGGTGGTCCAAGTCAGAACAGACAACACCACCACAATGTGGTACATTAACAAGCAGGGAGGCACTCGGTCCTCGGCCTTGTGCACAAGCCATGAAGCTGTGGTCTCTGGCTATTCTCTTCGCTGACTCTCTGGTAGCAGTTCACCTTCCTGGGAAGGATAACATACTAGCAGATGCTCTTAGCAGAATATCACAGGGACACCAAGATGGTCCCTGGATCCTCACATACTGAAGGTCATCTTCTCTAGGTGGGGCACTCCAGAGATAGATCTCTTTGCAGCACCGGACAATCATCAACTTCCTCTGTTTTGTTGCAGACCTCCAGTCCTGGGGACAGTTCCCCAGGATGCTCTAATTTTGGACTGGAAGGGCAGGTTTCTCTATGCCTTACCTCCATTCCCTCTGCTGTTCAGAGTTCTGATCAAGATCAGGACTCAGCCCTGCACAGTGATACTGGTGGCTCCAGATTAGGCCAGACAGCCATGGTATCCTCTACTGCTGTCTTTATCAGTGTCATGTCCCCTGTCTCTGCCCAGGACATACAATCTCCTGTCCTCCTCCCAGGGGCGGATCTGGTACCCCAATCTCCCGTCTCTCAATCTCAAGGCCTGGCTCTTAAAGAGTTAGAATATGCAGCACTACATCTTTCTCAGGGAGTTCTGGATATTCTGAAGGTCTCCAGGAAACCTTCCACTAGAAAAACTTACAACTCCAAACGGAAAAGGTTCAGTATTTGGTGCTCTCAGAAAGGCATCCTGCCCGATTCTGCAGACATTTCCACAACCTTTGACTTTCTAGTTCATCTGAATGGTCTAGGCCTTAGGTCTGCCACTCTGAAGGTTCATCTAGCAGCTGTCTCTGCATTCCTCTCAGCAGGGAAGGGCTCTTCCCTGGCATCTCATCCTGTTTTCAGAAAGTTTTTCAAAGGGCTGGTTACATTAACCCTCCTCTAGGAGCCCCTCCACCTTGGGATCTTAATGTCTGCATAGCTCAGCTTATGCAGCCACCCTTTGAACCTCTGGCTACAGCCGAATTGAAGTGATTGACCTGGAAAACTGTGTTTCTGGTAGCTATTGCTTATGCCAGGTGGATTAGTGAGTTACAGGCTCTGTCAGTTGAACATGACTTTATCTCCTTCCATAGGGACAAAGTGGTCCTAAGAACCAATAGGAGGTTCTTGCCTAAAGTGGTATCGAATTTTCAGCTGAACCAGTCTATATCTCTCCCCGTGTTTTTCACTGATCATTCTTCTTCAGGTGAAAGAAGGTTACACAGTCTGGACATTAAGAGGTCCCTTAGCTACTACATTGAGCATACTAAGGCACATAGAAATGACTGTCTTCAATTGTTTCTCACTTATGGTGAAGTGTGGAAAGGTAAGCCTGCCACTAAAAGAACTATTGCCAGGTGGATTGTTTCTTGTATACAGTTCTGTTATGACAAGTTGGGAAGAACACCCCCTTCAGGTCTGAGGGCTCATTCGACTAGGGTATAGCTGCTTCTCTAGCTGCGGCCAGATATACCTTTGTTAGAAACATAGAAACATAGAAACATAGAATTTGACGGCAGATAAGGACCGTGGCCCACCTAGTCTGCCCATTTTCCTACCTAACAGATAAGCTGCAGATCCTAGTTAACCAACAGCTTAACAGTTAGAGATCTCTAAAAGCAGCCACCTGGAAAATGGAACATACTTTACCAAGCATTACTCCTGGACATCCAGGCTAGGGTGAGGTTTGGCACAGCAGTACTGCAGAGCCTCTTTCCAAAGTAGGTTCTGCATTCCCTCCTCCATAGGGAACTGCTTGGTAGTCTGCATTATGTCTGAATACAGCAAGACTTCATGTTGTTTGAAGAAAAAATTACTCACCATAGTAATGTTGTTTCTTCTAATGGAGTCTTGCTGTATTCAGACTCCCCTGCCTCCCCTCTCAGAACCTGGGTTTTGGGAAGTGGGCTGGCAGGTACAGTGTTGCACCTCAGGGATGTACCTTTGTACCATCCTCTTGGGTGGGTGGTTGTTGTTATTATTTTTCTGTGTTTTTATACTTAAATATTGTCACTACCTTTCCTTCTTGAGTTCTCGACTTGAGTCTTTTGGGCCCAAAAATAATTTTTTGCCCTTTGGTTATATGTTGAACTATTTCCATACTATAGTATGTTAGTTAGTGTGCTCGTAAGAATTTGATGGCTACATGGAGAAGTACCACAGACAGAGATTTGAAAACTGAGCTTGAGCTCAACGTTCTATGCTTCTGCATAGAGTTAACTCTTTCCTCTCCAGGGCAGTTCAAGTACTAGGGCTAACTGCATTATGTCTGAATACAGCAAGACTCCATTAGAAGAAATAACATTACTATGGTGAGTAGTTTTTTCTTTTCTGCTCGCTCACTCCAGGGCTTGGAATTTTCCGGTGAAATGCGTTGTCCCCTCTCTTCAAAAGAGAGGTTCCTCTATGTCTTTCCTCCCTTCCCTCTAATTCAGAGGGTGTAGGTCAAGCTTCAGATGGAAGGAGCGGATCTGATACTGCTGCTCCTTTCTGGCCTTATCAGATATAGTTCTGCTTACTGCAGCAGTTGGCCATGGAACCTCCAGTACCCCAGCCCCTGTGCAGAGGCTTGCTGTCACAGGAGCAGGGCACCATGGTCCACCTGAACCTCAAGTCACTCCATCTGCATGCATGACTCCTGAAGAAATAACCATGGCTAGATTTGGGTGACTTAAGAGGTGGCTGATGTCCTGGTGGCTGCTAGAAAATCCTCCACTGGGGCCACTTATTCCATGAAGTGGAAGTGCTTTGCTCTTTGGGCTGCTTTCCATCACTTGGATCCCTTTACATGTCCAGTGAATCAGATTCTGGAGTACTTTCTGTCCCTTTCAGATGCTGGACTGCAATGCTTTTTCATTAAGGTGCACCTGGCTGCCATTTCAGCTTTCCATGTGCCTATTGATGGCTGTATGGTGGCACAACTGAAGGTGTCCTGTATGTTCTTGAGAGACATTCTTCACTTGAAGCCTCCTATCTGCAGTCCAATCCTGGCTTGGGACTTGAAATTTGTTCTGGAGAAACTTACTTTGGCTCCTTTTGAGCTGGCAGTGACTTGCAAGCTATACTTTCTGTCATGGAAAGCATTATTTTTAGTTGCTATTACTTCAGCTCAAAGGATCGCTGAACTTTAGGCTCTTACTGTATGTGCGAGCCTCCTTATTTCATTTTCCAAAAGATAGGGTGTCTTTGCATAGCAACCCTAAGTTCTTGCCAACGGTGTTGTCTGAGTTACCTGAATCAAATCATCCACCTGCCTGTTTATTTTCTGGAGCATGCTAATCCAGGGGAAGCATTGCTCCATACTATAGATGTACATAGAAAACTCATATAATATGTTCACCATACGAGGAACTGTAGAACGTCCTTGCAGCTTTTTGTTTCTTTTGCCTCTGGAAAAGAGGGTGTACTGGTCTCTAAACAGTGCCTGTCAAACTGGTTGGCCAACTGTATTACTTTTTTTATAGGAAGTATGTAAGTAACTTCCTGGAGTTGCATGTGGCCATTCAACCAGAGGCATGGTCACATCTGTTGCCCATTTCAGGAATGTGTCAGCTGCAGAAATCTGTGCTGTTGCAACTTAGAGTACTGTCCATGCAGTATTTTCACTAAATACTACAGTCTGGGCATTGCCTCTAGGAGAAGGGAAGGCTTCAGTCTGGCTGTGCTTCAAGGCCTCCTTTCATAGGCCTATATACTCCTGCCACTAAGACCATCTTTCTGCGAGTATTGCTTGGGACTCATTTCATAGGTGTGGCCTGCTGAAAGGGATATCCTAGAAGAAGATAGTACAGTTATGTAAGAACTTACTGTAACGATAGATCTTTGAGAGAATCTCTTTCATCAGGCTGTGCCTTCCCACCCTCCATCCCCCTTGGACTCAGAGCTTCTTCACTCCTGTCTCTCTTTCCTGGGCAGTCTTCCTGCTGTCTTCTACCTTGCCTGCCAGTGGGAACCTTCAGCTGTCTCTTGGTTCCTCAGGAGGAGGTCCTCTGAGTATGATCTCTGGCAGGGAAACTGAGGGGGGTGTGGTGCTGCCCATGTTTATGTAGTGGAGCACGTTGTTGTCCAGCATCATCTGGGTGACCCCTAGTAGATGGCTAGCAAAAAAGTTTCCATGTGGTCCTAGCACCTGGTGGCTATAGTTCCATAGGTGTGGCCTGATAAGAGATTCTCTCGAAGATCTACTGTTACAGTAAGTTCTTACATAACTGTACTTTGTTGCTGCTGTCAGTTTGGTTTGTATGTTTGATATTATTCCTGTCGATAACAAGTCTGGAGTTCCCATGGATGGTGTTGCTGTTGGTATTGTGCTGGCTGGTACTGTGTTTGCTGTCCTCCCCATCCTCCTCTTCCCCCTCCTTGCTTTCCTGTTCCTCCTTGTTGATTTGGTGGTTGTTCCTGAAATCCCGGGTACCTATTCCCCATAGGCTGCTTTGAAGTTCCTGAGGTGGTTCTGGTGGTGGCCGCTCCTCTTCTAAAAAAGGCAATACTTTAGTGAAGTTGCTGATATCTTCTCCTGATTTGCTTTGATCGATACACACATTGAATGATACAGTTCTACTCCTTTTTAAAATGCCTTTTTGATTGCCACTTTTTTCCAGGAATAAACCCTGTGCAACTCGTAGTCTTCTCTGTTTCTATTGCTCTATTATTTCTTGTAATATTGTTTGCACAGAGTGTTTCAATCCTTTGTTGATTACACTTATGAATGTTTAGAGTATCATGCTCCTGTCGGCTGCTGTATCCGATGTGCCTTCACTGGTATTTTGGCTTTGCGGTTTACTTGTATTGCTCGATGCCATTGTTACTTTTACTGTATTCATTACCCCCGCCTCCCGGTCACACCTGGAAATGAGCCTTGGCTCAATATGCCTTTCCTGTTTCTAAACCAGTAAAACAAACAAATAAATAAATACAATATTATTTTTTTCTGATCAGCAGCTTTGAGTTCTTTGTCTAATTTAACTATTGAGTCTTTTAATTGTTGATTGAATTTTTCAAAGTCCCTGTGGTTTTTATATGTCAATACTTCTGTTTCCTTTAATTTTACTTCTGCTGCAAGTTTATTGTTAGTTTATTTGCCAAAGTCTATGATAAGTTGCATCAATTTCTGTGAGGCTTCACTGAGAATTATTCTTCATTTATTCATAAACTTAGCAATGTCCTGTCCGTATGAAGGATTTTTTTAAAGTCTAAGTCTTCTTAGAATTCTGGTGATTTTTTGGTAAGCTTCTAGTATAACATGGTTCCTGTGTAGTCTTCATATTAGTATTGCATTTTCCAGGTCCTTAAATGCCTCTTGCAGAGAGTGTTCTTCCTCTATTATAGGACCGGTGTTTGGACATGATGACATTTTTAATAAGATATTATATAAACTTTGAATCACAGACAAGATGTTAGCCTTTGATAGAGGGTTCTTTTAAATTTGAAATGCATCAGATGCCTGGTTTTAATTGTGTGCATGGCACCAATAATAAAACAAGCACTTTTCACACTGACGAAGAAGGAACAGGATCTTTTGTTCAACAGGTATGTGGTGAGTGCCTGACTTCTCTGTTTTTTGCTACATTTCACTTTTGTCAGTGGCACCCATTTCCCTGTGTGGTCTCTGTTTTTTTTTTAATGTGTAAACCCTTTGCAGAGCTCCATACTTCGCTGGTAGTAGCAAGAGACAAGATATCTCAGCTGTAGCACCGGCTCAGCTGGGGTCCACTGTCCCAGAAGCTGCTGGCCCAGGCATTGGAGAGTGATAGATAGCTAGATAGATAGATAGATAGCTAGACAGACAGACAGACATTTATTTTTATACTGGAAAATACAAGTTGTTAGGGAAAAAGATCCTTTTTTGCTAGAGTGGTGGGGAAGGGTGATAGAGGCAGCCACAAAGATTGACCAATCTCACACCATTCAGACAGCAAATTGCTTTGCACCCCTAGATGAGGCTTATGTACCTGACTCCTTGGGGGGGCACTGAGTCAGTCAGGTGAAATGGGAAGGATGACCTGGTGTTTTCTGGGAGGGTGAGCAGGAGGAAATCAGCAAGGACCATCATAGTGAGTGGGGACTCAATAATTAGGTGAGTAGAGAGGGTGGTGGGTGGGGAAGGGGAGTGAAATAGTCTGATGCAGTCCTAGTGCATCAGCCATCTGAGATATAGATAGGATAGGATAGGATAGGATAGGATAGGGAGTATGATGGACAAGTGAGGGGGGATCTGTGTGTACTGGTGCACTTGGGTACCAGTGATCTGGCAAACCTGCCTTTGGAAGTAGTGAAGCAGAATTTTAAGAGGCTAGGGGATAGACTGAAGGTGTACACAGCTTTCCTGACCTTTTCTGAGGTCCTCACTGTGTGGAATGGGGGAATGGGAAAGCAAAAGTACGGAAGGAAGAGATTGAAGAGTTTAATGGGCGGTTGAAGAGATGGTGTCAGGAAGAGGGGTACCACTTTGTGGGGGAACTGGGGTGGGGCTTCTAGGACAGGAGGCTCTTCAAGGGTGATGGCCTTCACCTGACAAGAGAGTAGGCCAGTGCTCTGAGGCAGAAGTTTGATGTCTGCATTGAACAGTTAAACTGACTGCAGGGAAGACTGAGGCTTGGAAACCACTGAGAGGAGAGAGGGCTTGGGGAACTTAGCTAGGCCTTCTCATGAACAGGGACTACTAGCAGCAAGGTGGGTAACAGTAAGGTTGAAGTTCAAATTAGGCTCAGGGAAGAGGCCAATAAGGGAGGGCTGACAAAGCCTACATTCAGCATGAAAATAAAACATGAAGGTGACTAGGGAGAATGAGGGAAAGGAATAGGAAAAAGCAGAGGGATCAGGAGAAAGATGGAAAGATGTCTGCTTTAAAGCAAGTCGTTTGGGAAATAAAGCAGTGTGCTCCAGGCAGTGGTGGCAAACAATGAGATGGAGCTTGTAGTCATCACAGAAACTTTGTTCACAGAAAATAATGATTTAGACCTGACAGACCCAGGCTACACCATGTCTAGATGGGACAGAGAAAAAGTAAAGGAGGAGGTGTAGCCCTGTATGTCAGGGAAGGCACAGAGGCAGCGGAGGAAGGAAACATCAGAAGAAGTAATGGGAAAAGTGAATCACTGTGGGTTCAGCTCATGGCATCTTCATGCAAGAAACCATGGATGGGGATGGTCTGTAGAGCTCTATGACTAGGGAGAGAGCCAGAGAGATAAGGAGCTAGGGGGTAGAACTAGAAGGGGGTTAGCAAAGAGGGAGGTGGTGGTGATGGGAGATTTAAACCTGTCAGATACAGAGTCATTCCAATGGCCAGAAGCTCCAGAAGTCAGACCATGCTGGATACATTGCAGGACTGCCTGCTGGTGCAGCTGGTTAAGGAACCTACTAGGCAGGCTGCCATTCTCAATGTGGTGCTCACTAACTCAGACATGGTAGGAGGAGTGAGGGTAGAGTGAGGCACTAGGGTCCAGTGACTATAACTCTATATGGTTCAACCTGGCCCTTGGGATGAGCAAGCCCTCAGTAAAAGCCGAAGTCCTAGATTTCAGAAGGGCAGATGTCAACTGTATGAGGGATCTGTTCCAGAAAAAGTTAGTCAGAGTGGACAGCATCAGGGATGTGGAAAAAAGATGTGGAACAATCAAAGGGGCCATTCTCGAGGCAATAAAGTCTTGCACTAGAACAGTAATCAAAAGAAACTGTACAAGAGGCCAATATGCTTCTCTGGAAGGTTAGGGAACCAGTGAGAGCCAAAAGGAAGGCCTTCACCAAGTACAAGGAAAAACAAGGGGTGGAAGAATGTAGAGAGCACCAAATGAGAACAAGCAAACCAAGAGGGTAGTCAGAGAAGCAAAGGCAAACAAAGAGCTGCATATTGCAGGAGGGGTGTCAAGGAAGGGGAAAAACAGTTCTTTAGACATATTACAGAAAAAAGGGAGGAGGAATTGTTAGGCTAACAGAGGTAGGTAGAGTATTTGAGGAGGATGGGCAGAAATCAGCAGTTCTTAACTACTTCTTCTGCTTTGTATTCACAAGGAAAGACAGTTGGCCTCTGCCAGAGAGTGGCATTAAGGCAGCTGTAAAGGGATTTCTGAGACAGGATGCATCCAAGGGTGTTCCAGGAATTGGCAACAGAACAAACTGAACCCCCAGTAGAACTGTTCAGTAGCTGAAGTTGAGACCAGTGGTTCCAAAAGGGTGGAGGGTAGTGCAGGTAATCCCATTCCAGTGGGGGCAAGAAGCAACCAGGTAACTACTGTACAGACCTGTTAGTCTTGCTTCTAGTGTGGGCAAACTGATGGAGATGTTAGACAAAGAGGACCTCGTGAATTACCTGGAGAGCAATGGACTCCTGGATAGTAAACATCATGGGTTTGTGGCAGGAAGGTCTTGTTAGACTAACCTAATAGTATTCTTTGGGCAACAAGGGTAGTGGATAAGGGCCACTGTGGATTTACTTTACTTCAGTTTCAGCAAGGCATTTGACTCTGTACATCACAGAAAGTTGCTGAAGAACCTAGAGAATATGGTTACAGTGAAGGACACAGATGGGTGAGAAACTAATTGGAAGGGAAACAGCAAAGGGTTGTGGTAAATGAAGTCAAATCAGAAGAGGGATGTCACCAGTGGGGTGCTATAAAAGTTCTGGCTCTAGTCCTTTTCAGTATGTTCATCAGCAACATGGAAGAGGGAATCCAAGCCAAGATGTGTCTCTTCACAGATGACACTAAGCTCTGTGGCAGGGTAGACAGCAAGCAGGGGGCTGGAGAGGTAGTTAGAGGTTTGGCAGTTGAAATTCAGTGCCAAAAGTGCAAGGTGATGATGCACATAGGGAACAAGAACCTGAGCAGAGAGTACTGTATGGAGGGTGGAGGGTAAAATTGGGCATGATCTCTGAGAAAAGAGACCTAGGGGTTATTTATAAAGTTGTCCCGTTAAATAACAATTCACCATTTGTAGCTTTGCCTTGCCTTTTTTTTTTTAAGTGCAAATTGCACTTAAAAAACAAACAAAAACAAAACAAAACAAAACAAAGCAAGGAGAAGTTACAAATTGCAAATCCCCAAATCCCTGGTGTCTAGTGCCCCCTCCACCTCCGATTGCAACCGGCCCTAGTGTAAAACAAAATATAATCATCAATGAAATTTCTGGTGTTCAGTGGCCCACCGCCTGCTGATCGCAGCCCAAATGTAAAAAATATATATTAAATCCCTGGTGTCTAGTGGTCCCCCATCGATTGCTAGCCCCAATGTAAAAAAAAATTATAATCATCCCTAGTGTCTAGTGGTCCCCCGGCCAATCACCAGCCCGTTGAAATTAAATTACAGTGGTACACCTCCCCTCAATTGCCAGGTGCCACTCCACCGATACAATTTCCTGGTGTCTAGTGGACCTCCTCCACATCCTCAAATGTCCACCCATGCCCAGGTGTTTAGTGAACCCCCACCCATTCACCACTGCATGTACTGCACCCCACCTGGACCCAAGTGGGCCACCGGCACAGCCTCCCATTCTTCTTCCTGCCCGGTGGCCCAACTGAGTACTCAAGAATGAGTACGTGCATGTACAAACACGTGCTCATTCATTGTCAGCTTGCAGTCATTCTTGGATGTTTTGTGAGGTGCAGAGAAGAGCAGAGGCTGCTCCAATTGCTGGGGGTGGGATGTGGAGGAATGGTGTTGTTGACCCCTGCCCCTAAATCCTCCTCTGCATCATAATATAAATCACCCATCGCCTCCAAAATAATTTGAAATCTTCCAATTGATGATTGATTTGGGCAGTTAATTTCTCCATTTTATACATATTTATCTTAAGATCCTGCCATGAATTGATTGTTGAGGATAATACTGAGAGCCATCTTTGGTTAAGGCTTTTTTGCCGTCATGAAACAGGTATCTAATAATTTCCTGGTAGGAGGTCATTGCGGCAGGATCATATTTAGAAAACAGAAAGGATTCTGCTGTCAATTAAACTGGGGTGGCAAATAGCTCCCCTGCTCATCTTGCAGACTCCTAAAAAAGAGGTTGGTGGGCAGGGCAACCCAAATAAATGTGCCCAAGGGTTGCTGGTGAGTGGCCACAGTCTCCAACAGGCAGGCCCCATCTGGGAAGATATTTTACTTGGTTTGCTGGAGTTCTGAAATACCTTAACATCACCTTTTTAAGAATACTCCTTCCAAATACATGAGGTAGTGGGTGAGTGCAAAACCCGTAGGTGTCTTTCCCAATCTGAGTCTTCCAATAAAATATTCAGATCCTCCCAAGTCTGTCTTAAAGAAGGAATCCTTTTCAGATACTGTAATGCAGCATAAATGTAGGAGATCATGTGGGTTAAAGGGCCCAGCCCTCAGTTACCATCTTCAAAATCTCAATTATGGAGGAATAGAGAAGTTATCTACAGCCTGTGGTATTAACGTTTTTATGAAATCAGTTACCCGTAAGTATCTGCACCTGTCTAGAGGTTGGATATCATAATGTTTTTTTAGTTCATCAAATGATCAAGTGAAGACCTAACCTTTCCCAGTGTTTAAAACCATTATCCATCCTGGCTGGCAAGAAATCTGTCAAGTAAGGGATGGAGTATAATAAGTACCTTGTGCTACGTAAATACGTAGAAGTCAAAAAAGACCTCCAACATTTAAGTGTGATAGTTGTGTAAGGGTTTGAGGTAATCTCTCATATTGGGGAAATGGAGGAGTTAGCAGGATACGATTCAACTGATGCAAATCTTCCCCTGCATCTCCAGTGTTTTCCAATGAGCGCTTTACTGGTGGTTAAGCCACAAAACAATTGTGTGGAGTCGGGCTGTTTGGTGATAATTGTGTAAGTCTAGTAATGCCAAACCCCCTAGTTTCTTGTGGAAGTGAAGAAGGGAGAAGTGGACCCTTGGACATTGTGAGTCCTAAATATAATGGGAGATTTTCTTATTGAACTCCCAAAAAAATCTATCCAGGGGCATGATTGGGAGAGTCTGTGCCAATTATAAAAATCTCGTTAACAGATTCATCTGAATGGTGTCTAGTCGTTGAATTAAAGGAAGGGGAATAGATTTCCACCTCTCCATATCGGCTCTCAACTGTTAAAGAAAGGGTTCATAGTTACATGAATAAAGTTGGAGAGGGTCTCCTGTTAGATGTACCCCTAAATATTTCAGGAAGGGTAGGCCCCAATGAAAGGGAAAAGACTGGTTGGTCTCTAGGGTAGGCAAATAATGTAGCTGTAATACCTCAGTGTTTGCCGTTAATTTTATACTCAGCCAGCAATCCAAAATGGGTCAGAGTCTGCCACAAGGGACGGAGTGATTGATCTGGTAATGTTAGATATATTAATAAATCATTGGCATACAGTGCCAGTTTCTATTGCCTGACCCCCACCTAAAGGCTAGCAATAGCCTCAATTTGATGTATCGCTTGAGCGAGAGGCTCCAGATAAATGGCAAATAGTAGGGGGAACAGAGGACACCCCTGCTGGATGCCACGAAGCAAAGCAATGGGGTTGAATACAGGGCCATTAATTTTGGCATAAGCCATGGGGTGATCATAGATGGCTGTTAATAAATGCCCAAACTGCTTAGAGAAACCCATTCTATTCAAGATAGTGGCTAGGAAAGACCATGCCACCTGGTCGAAGGCCTTCTCCACATCTAAACTAAGTAATAAAAAGGGACACTTTGACCAGGTGGCATGGTGCAGTACATGGAGGGTTCTCTTGATGTTGTCCTGTGTCTGTCTGGCCTTGATAAAGCCACATTGGTCTTTGTCTATGATGGAGGCAAAATCCCTCAACGTTTAGCCATAATGGCTGCAAATAATTTATAGTCAACATTAAGCACTGAAGCAGGGTGATATGAAGAGCAGTATGTGGGATCTTTACCCTGTTTTGGCATACTGGAGATGGTGGCATATAGTCAAGTGGGGAGGAGTGGACCATCCTCCAATATCTCCAACAAACCCCGGGAGTAAGCGGGGGGTTAAAGGCCCTAAAAGATTTATAAAACTCTCAGTATATCCTTCTGGGCCTGGGGTCTTGCCTGTTTTCAAACAGGATACAGCCTGCTCTAATTCAGAATAGGTTATCGGGGCATCCAGGAGAGCTATCTGAGCCATAGTTAATTTTGGTAAATGTGGACTCTGCAAATAAGCAGAGATCTCTTGAATATCAAGCTGAGTGTCCGGTGTACAGGTGTTTATAATAAGATTGACAGGCTTCCAGAATCTGAAAGGGTTGTTGCATTAGGGCACCTGAGGTGGGGCATTTGATTTGAGTTATGGTAGCCTTAGCTGTGTGCTGCCATAAACTATGTGCCAAAATGTGAGCAGCATGAGGTCTGCCCCATAGTATCTTTGCTTTAGAAATTGATGTGCTTGTTCTGTTTTATATCTAGCAGAGCCTTTATTTTATGGCATGTGGCTTCCAAAAGAGGTGCCAATGCTTCATCATATTGGCATGTCTCTTGGAGGTCCTTCAATTGGGTCTGCAGTGTATCCATTTGAGCAGTCTGCATTCATTTATAATGGATAGCAAATTTAATAATCTCCCCCTTAATACAACTTTAAGTGTATCGGTGTATCCTAAAGAGTCCTGGGTCTAATGTCAATATGTTTGTTATCCTAAATTACTTGTGAGAGCAGCTCTTTAATTAGGGTCTGAAAAGGTGGAATATTTAACGAGTAATTAAAACATCATAAGGTTGATTTCCTTTCAGAACCCCAATCTAAAGTAAGTAGTACTGAGGCATGATCGGGGGGGGACATCCTGCAGTCTCTCACCAGGTGTTGATGTTCACCCAAAACATGACAGTAGTCTATCCGGGTATAAATGTTGTGGGGAGCAGAGTAGTGGGTGTATCCTCTAGCATGAGGGTGAAGAAAACTCCATGCATCAACCCATGCTTTTCTTTAAAATAAGCCTGGGAGGCTCTCTGAGCACTGAATTTCTTAAGTGGCCTAGGGTTAATAGTGTCCCTATTATCATATATCAAATTATAATCTTCCCCCACAATCAAAATCTTGACTTATATTCGGTAATTCTTTGAAGTAAAGTTCTTGCCATCTTGGCATCAGTGGCTGAGGCACATATGGGCAACCAAAGTTATCAAGGCCCTGTGATTTGCTCATTAACAGTCCCAGCATCAACAGCTTCAATGAGTGGTTAAAGGACTGGTGTGGCAAAAACAGCTTTGGCTACATTGGGGACTGGGGTACCACCTGGGATGATGCTGCGCTATACAAGAGGGACGATCTGCATCCTTCCATAGGGGAACATCTGTCCTCAGTGAGATGTTTACATGCTTCCTGAGCAAGCATTTAAACTTGCCACTGGGGGGCTGTCAGGAGCGGGGAGATATAGGCAGCCCTCCACCACAGGTTAGAGCACACGTGACGTCGAGCAGAATCAGGATATTATGTCAGGGGCAGATTCACCAGTACCACAGGACAGAAAAGGCTGCACACAGGGCCAGATGATATCATTGTTAACAAGGGTAGTAAAAGGGAAGCACCACATAGAATATGCCAGGAATAGTAGGATGAAACAAGGGGCTAAACACAAGGATGGGCCGAGAGGATGTCACTTTCCTTGAAAGTCATGCACATGAATGCCTGCAGTCTGAAAAACAAGGTCCCAGACTTGACGGCTGTAATGACGGAGGCTGGTCTGGACATAGTGGCCATAACCAAAACATGGTACACCAGGAACCACAGCTGGGACACAAGTGTACCGGGTTATGTCCTGTTCAGAAAAACAGGGAAAGTAAAAGGGGAGGGCGGTTGCCCTCTATATCAAAGAAAGCATCAAGGCAACTGAAATTCAGAACAGGCATGAGGAAATGGAGCAAGTTTTGGTCACTCTTGAGCCAGTCAATGGAACAGCCATTCGCACTGGGGTAATTTACAGACCCCCAGCACAGGCAGAAGAAATTGACAAACTGCTGCTGGATAACATGCATAACATGGCAGAAAAGGGGGAAGTACTGCTGATGGGAGACTTTAACATGCCAGAAATAGACTGGTCCATCCCTGCAGGGGCCTCAGCCAGGGCATGGAACTTCGTTGACTCCCTTGAGGGGGCTGGCCTTAGGCAACTGATGCAGGAACCTACCAGAGACTGGGCAATCCTGGATCTGGTACTGACCAATGGTGACAGGACAATATGGGTCGAGGTGGAAGGTCAGCTGGGGTCCAGCAATCACCATATGGTGTGGTTCGAGGTGGACAAAGGGATTCAGTCAACTGGCAAGAGTCTTAGACTCAGAAGGGCAGATTTTACCAGGATGAGACTTCAGCTTAGAAACCCTGGAAAAAAGGTGGATAGGAGGGACTTTGGAGGAATGTAGACATCAAAGGAGGCTATAGCAGAGGTCATAAAACCATGTGTTAGGTCAATAGACAAGGGAAACAGGAGAAGAAAACCACTTTGGTTCTCAAGGAGGGTGGCTGAAAAGGTAAGGGCCAAGAGGCTAGCCTTCAGGAAGTATAAGGAGACACAAAGAGACGAGGACCGGGAAATGTACCAGAAGTGTCTGACAGAGGAAGGAAAAGCAACGAGAAGCACTAAAGCGCAAACTAAGGAAAGAATAGCTCAATTGGTTACAAAAGAAGACAAGACACTCTTCAGGTACATTAGCGAGAGAAGGAAGGCAAAGGGGTGGTAGCTAAGCTTCGAGGAGCCAGGGACAGATAGTGGAGGAGACAGAAAGCAGTAGTCTTGAATGAATATTTCTGTTCAGTCTTCACTGTTGAAATGCATGGGCAAGGCCCACAGCTAAATTTAAAGGAGTAGAGGAAAAGGAGGTAAACACCAGTCCATTCACAGAGGAGAGGGTCCTAGAAGAGCTTGCAAAGCTGAAGGTGGACAAAGACATGGGGTCCAGATGGCATACATTCCAGGGTCTTAAGGAACGGAGAATTGAACTGGCAGCCCTGTTCAGAGAGTCTCTAACCACTTGAGTGGTCCTAGAGGACTGGAGAAGGGCAAATGTTGTCCTCTTCACAAGAGTGGTAGTAAAGAAGATGCAGGAACTACAGATTAGTTATTCTAACCTCTGTAGTAGGAAAGATAATGGAGACACTCCTTAAGGAAAGAATAGTGGAGCACCTAGAAGTCACAGGGATGTTGGATCCCAGGCAACATGTGTTAACCACAGGATGGTCCTGTCATACTAATCTAACAATTTCTTTGACTGGGTGACAAAGGCAGTGAGCGGGGGTGCTGTAGACATTGCCTGCCTAGATTTCAGCAAAGCCTTTCATGCCGTCCCACATATGAGACTGGTCAACAAGTTAGAAAGCCTGGGATGGGACACAAGGTGGTAAAAAGAATTGAAAATTGGTTAGAGGGTCATGGTAAACGGAACCCAATCAGAGGAATGGGAGGTGACCAGTGGGGTACCACAAGGGTCAGTTCTGGGGCCGGTCCTCTTCAATGTCTAAATCAGTGACATTGCAGATGGGCTGGAGGGAAAGGTTTGCCTGTTTGTGGATGACACCATGCTCTGCAACAGGGTGGATAGCCTGGGGGGGGGGGAGACTGAGAAAGGACCTGGAATGGTTGGATAGATTGTCAGATGCATGGCAACTAAGGTTTAATGTGAAGAAATGCAAAATCATGCATGTGGGGAGCAGGAACCCTGGAGCAAGCTACAGGTTGGGGAGAGAGATGTTGGCAGTTACTAAGGAAGATAGGGACTTGGGAGTCATAATCACAGATGACCTGAAGGCCACAAGGCAGATGGCCAAGGTGGTGGGGAAGGCCATTGGGATGTTGGGAGTATATTGAAAGGGGAATCATAAGCTGAAGGAGGTGATAGTTCCACTGAACAGGACCCTGGTGAGCCTCACCCTTAAGTATTGTGTCCAGTTCTGAGGCCACACCTTCATAAGGGCATTGACAAACCAGAGATGGTGCAGAGGAGGATGACCAAATTGGTGCAGGGTCTGCATCACAAGCCTTATGAGGAAAGAGTCAGAGACCTCAGTTTATACATGCTGAGCAAAGGAGGGAGAGAGGTGACATGATAGAAATGTTCAAATACCTCAAGGGCATGAACAAGGTGGAAGGGGACAACATGTTCCAGTTTAAAAGTAGTGCAGAACAAGAGGACATGACATGAGACTGATGGGTGGCTGCATAAGGGGTAATGTCAGGAAGTTCTTTTTTACAGTGAGGTTGGTGGATGCATGGAATAGCTTGCCCCAGGAAGTGGAGGCTGCCCGTACGGTGGCAGGCTTCAAACATGCATGGGACAGGTATAAAGGAATGTTAGAGATGGGAAGGAGCCATTGTACTTAACCTGTTTATGGCTCCACGCCATCCAAAGAATCTGCTCCTTGTCTTTGAAACTCGAAAATGTCATGACCACAGACTGTGGTCTAGCTTTGGGGTCTGTAGGTTTTGGAATGAGTGCTTGATGGGCTCATTCAGTTTGGAAATGCAGAGCAGGTGGGATATCCAGTACATGTTTCAGAAGGTCTTCCATAAAGTCTGTCATTTTGCTGGTCTCTGTGCCTTCTGTCAACTCGTATATTCTCAAATTATCCCTCCTGGAGCAAGCTTCCAAATCTTGGCATTTGTTTTGTAACACTTCCTGTTGATCTAGTAAAAAATCTGTAGCTGAATATAACTATAGCATGTTATCTTCTGTTTTTGCAACTTGGCCCTCAGCAGTTTGGATTCGATTTTCGACCGCTGTTAATTTACTATTAAGGTGGCAGAATTTCTGATGTGCTTCAGAGAGAAATGTTTTAATCTCATGTAGCAAAGTCTCAAACAAAGATCTAGAAAGTTTCTCAGTTTCAAATTCCATGTCTGTTGCAAAGGCCTACTTTGCTTGCCAGGGCGGCTGCCACTCGGTAAAGAACTCATCGGCAGGATCCTTGTTCATCTGCAGGTTTTGGTGAGTTTTGCATCTGGGATCTGGTCACTCTGTCTCCCTCATTGCTTTTAGATGCCATTATTCAAAGAATTGGTAAGTAAGCAAGTAAAATGGGGGAGTTTGGTAGCAGGTTAATACAGAGCTGTAAAATCAGCCTGCCATTCAGGTGATGACATCACTAGAAGTCCCCACATCCATAACTTTCATAATTTGTATGGAGAGAGAGTGAAACAAGATCCCACCCCAGAGCAAGGCTCCTCCCACATGAACCAGATAGACAGGCCACAGTGCCAAGCTTTGTAAGCCTTACAAATCTCATTGGTGGTATTCAATCTGGCGTCCTGTAATAACACAGTATGCACACCAGAGGAAACCAATGAAGTAAAAGTAGTAAGTCTTAATCTGTAATTCTTAATACTGTTCACATTTCATGAAATCACTGTCAGAGTAGGAGAAGACCCAGGAACCATTTTAAGAAAAAAGAAGCAAGAAAAACAAGAAATAATAGAGAAAACAGCCAATCGAGTTCTTTTTCTCTGAGTCCATTTCTGGGTAATCTTAATATCAGCAATATCTCCATCAGTATCTGAACAATCCTTCTGAGAGGAGAGGACGGAAGAAGCCTTGGAGTCACCATCCTCCTCCTCAGTCTTCCTGTGAAAGATGGAAAAGCTGTTGTGAATTAACATGGGATCTTTTCATAGGATTTTAGATTTTGATAGGGATCAGGTGTGCCGACGTTTCCCAGTACCACTATAAAACTGTCAGGTGGCAGGGCAGGTGGAGGCATAGCAGAGATTTGCAGGGCATCAGAAGTATTGATCTGGATAGAGGTAGTAGAAATTGGTAAAGGAGAGCTCTGATCCATACTGGGGGTGGGGTGACAGAGTCCACTAGGGCCATCAAGACTATCCATCAGGTTAGGGTCAGGTGTCTGTAGAAGAACCGCAGCAGGAACCAAGGAGTGCTCTTGACGGGACTTTTGCAATTGAGCTTTCTGCACCATATCTTCTTGGTCATAATAAGAGCCTTTATTATGAACTGTCCATGGACACTTTCTATAAGAGTCACTGAACTCTTTGCACAAGTTGCACCTCACAGGGTTCACACAGTAATGACCAGAGTGATTGGTCCCCAGGCGAAGTTCACACACAACTGTGTCACAGGCACGGCTCAGATGAGATAAAGAGCCACACCAATGACAGGTCTTAGGCTGTCCTGCATAAAAACAGAAACTTCTGTCCTGACCAATATAGAAACTACTGGAAAGGTGCTGAGTACCCAGGTCAGTGGTCTGTAGATTCACCTTGATCCTCCACCCCCAATCCAAATGTTTTTGGAATCCAAAATGGGGAGAGGGCAGTCCATTACATCAGCTCATTGTTTCACCCAGTACAGAATATCTGACATGTAGAGCCCTTCATTCTTGAACAAAATGGTAGTGATCTTAAGGGTAGGTTTCATCAAAGGGACAGCAATAAATGGGGACGACAATGGAGAAGACTTCAGAGCTTTGAATTTTGTCCAGAACTGGTCCAAAAGCTGAGGCATCTGAAAACTGACTTTGAATTGGGAATCCCCAGAGGTGTGAATAACTGCAAAGATTTCTGAGGTCAAGAACTGCAGAGACTCAATTAGCAGCCTACGTGCCACGAAAACCCTGTTGGGGATTCATCAAGTCCACCTTTAAATTTGAGATGAACAGTACTATGGCACCTGGATGGTTCCCCCAGGTTGGAAAACAAGTCAGTCATTGTAAAAGAATCTCTGGAGGAGTCTGATCTATGAGGGGGAGAGGAACTGTTGTCCATAAGAAAAGTGTTAGGGGCCCCTGCAGACAAAGCCCTAGTCTGGGGGCAGGAGTAAATTGGGTAATAGGCTCCAAAGGGGGAGCTCTCTGTCCATAAGCTCTGTCCATAATCTCTGCCCAGGATGTAGACAGTTGAGCAGAAAGAGAGGCAGTAGATATTGTTAAGGCAGCAACATGTGGGGCAGAAGAGTCTATACAATCACTCACAGGTGCAGCAGGTAAGATAACAGCAGCAGGGCTGTGCACATCATGCACCAAATTTACAGCACTAGTCTGGGGAACAGAGCCAACAGGCCCTTGAAACATCAGGAAAAGTAACAGAAGCAGCCATCCCTGAAAGGAGCCGGAAACTGGGGTGACTTCCTGCCAACCCAGCAGCTGTGGCAAGGAACTTGGGCTAGGGAGAGCCCCAAGTGGATTAGTAACAAGCAGGGGATCCGAGGTAGAGGTCTCAGTAAGAACAGGCAGAAGGGAAGCAACAGTTGTAGGAAACATAGAAACTGAAGAACAAGCATACATTACCCAAGCTGGAAAATCTCCACCTGTGGCGGTCATCATGGAAACCATGTGTCTTGGAGGGATCCCAGGGGCTGGTGCAGGAGGCGTGGGACATATCACAGGAGTCGGCAGCTTAGGAGAAGAAATGGGTACCACAGGCACAGCAGTCTGGTGAATGTTGCCATCCAATAGCCCGTCAGCCAGTGGCACTACCAGAGAAGCAGACTTGGCAACTGGAATCATGGTCTGGACCCCAACAGGGCCAACATACACAGTGTGCAAAGCACAGGAGACTGAGGCAGAGATATGGTCAGTATACTGTACATAGGGGGCTACTGTGAGCCAGCAGATGAATTTCTTTTGCAGTGGGAGCCATGCCAGCCCCTATGTAGCTTCATCTGGAGATTGGGTCCAGCCAGCATCTGGGAGGGCCTGTCAGGAGGCCATGGAGCTCCCACAGCCAGGAAAGGAGAAATGTTGTCAGCCTCATCAGAAGAGATGTGGTATGCAAAGGAACTGATAGCAGTGCTGAAGTAAAGGCAAGAGCAGAATGCTGCATAGTCAAAATGGACACTTTAGTGAGGGTTTTCAAAGCAACTTCCACATCAACAAAAACCCACAGCAAGTGCTGGAAGAGATCCTGGCTTCCAGTGATAACTGCATCATCTGGCAGATGTGGTGGACAGGTGGACAGGTGGATGGTAGCAAACTGCATCTGTGCTGAAGTGAAACAAGGAGACAGAGCCCTGTGGCTGAGGTAGAACTGAGAATTCCTGTGGCAAAACATGTTGAGCCAGAGTCTATAGCAGCTGGTGTTAAATCCAGCCCATCTGGAATATCCATAGAGCTTGTAAAGCAAAATTTTCCTTAGGCTCCACCGAAATGGGAGTGTTACCACCACCTCCACCTCCACCTCCTGGGCAGCCATCATGTTGACCCTCAGGTAGAATCTCCACCACCTACAAGAGTAGGGAAATATTTTATTAAAGTACCAAAATCAAATGAATATAAGCATGTGAACATCAGAGCCAAAAATAACAGAAATATACAACTAGAAAAATGATCTCCCCCATACACAACTCCCAATTTCACTTTTGGAAAAACCATTAAAGCCCTGCATAGAATGAATCTTACGGTAAAATAAGAAAATCATAAGCATAAGTATTGAAATCATACAATGAAACAACACAAAAATAAACAATCTTGCACCATTGATCTGCATACCGTACAATTTGCAAAAGAAAACATCTTCACAGTAAATCAAACATATTGCATCTAATCTACTCTGAGGAGATTACCCACTTTCTATTATCCCTATTTCCCACCACCCTTTCATAAGAACAGATGAAACATAGAAAGAGAAAAAAAACATGAAAATCTCAAAGAATCAAAGAGGACATATATGCTTATAAACATTGTGTTAACACTATAGACAATGCTTCCAATTTTCTTTTAATGTAATATCAGGGCAATGTATTTTGTTCCACAACATAGTTAGAATTTAAGAAAGCTATTACTTGCTTAATTACCTGTTCTGGGGATCTCCTTCATTGGAGAAGTAACACGCACCTCACCTGACATAAGTAATATTTGCAAGCTGCAAAATTATTCAGAGGTGCTTTTGTTGTAACTACACCAATTGTTTGGGAAAATTCCTAAAATTAGTATGATATTGTTGAGTTGTAAAAGTCCAGGATCCTTCCATATGTTAAACAAACTGGTCCAAAAAGCTTGCGCAAAGGGGCAAGAAAAAGTGTTCCATGGTTTCCAAAATCCTACTACGTGTTTCTAGGACAAAACCTTTTTTCTAGGGCTTTATGTTTTAATGAATCTCTAACCCCACGCCTCCCATGGCAGTAAAGTTAAGCCACACTATATCCCATACTTGTTTGGGAATTCTAGGGTCTATTAACTGTTGACAAGCTTATTTTATCTGTGTACTAGGACATCCTGGAAATTCTGGGGCTATAAACAGAATGTCATTTATAATCAACCTATAGAAGGATTTTCTAGAATGTGAAAGAAGAGTATGTTGAGTAATGCATCATTGTCTGTGCTTTATCAGAATTGGTTTCATATATTGTGGAATGGGTTCAATACGGATAATCATAGCAACTGATAACAGATCCTGACCCCATTTGTTGTAAAGAAGAGAACCAAGGAAAATAATCATGGTCCAAACAGATTGCAAATGTTTTACTAGGCCCACAAAATTCCAATGGATGAAAATGCTGTGAAAGAAAACAATGGGGTTTAACATCCTGATACCCCCTTTATTGGAATCATAGTATGTAAGGTTCCTTTTAATGGGATTAAGGTGACTTCCCCGCAGTCCTTGGGGAAAAAAAAATAATACTTGAGCTTCTAATGAAAAAGGGATGAGAAAGACGTTAGCTACATATAGAAATTGAGGTACTATGAAAGTTTGTATCAGATATACCCTTTTTTGTTTAGAGATGGCTTTATATTTCCATTGCTGCACCAAGTTCTGAGCTTTAGTTAAGGCATGTTCCCAATTCAATTTGGCATCATCAGAAGAACCAAAAAAAATCCCTGAAATGTTAATCAGGCCTGTACAAAAAGGAATGTTAACAGAGTGTGCTTTTGCTGTCCTCAAAGCTGGATTAATTTTAAAAACCTGACTTTTATTTTAGTTTAGCTCCGGATATTGATTTATATTTCCTAAATTTGTAGTATTAAAGAAGCCTTTCTGTGGATTGTATACATAAGCAGGCGTCATCTACATAGGCACAGATGTTTACAGTATGTTGTGAATCTGGTAATAAAATACCAGGAATATTAGCGTTGTACTGAATTTTTCTAATAAGAGGATATATTGCAAATAAGTGTAAAACAGGACTGAGAGGCACCTTGCCTGACCCCTTTCAAATGGGAAATACTTTTACCCATTTGTTTATTAATATAAGGTTGAACATTTGCATTTTTATACAGCTTTAATCCATTGCACAAAAGTATGTGAATCCCATATTGAAATAGTATGAAAAAAGATACTCATGATTGATTTTGTCAAATGATTGTTGTTGGTCGGTGAAAGCATTAGGCCTGAACACTGTTGTGCATTTCTCAAGTCCACTAAGTCCCTTAAAAATGTAGATTATTAAAGATAAATCTTTGGGGTATAGCACAGGTCTGTATTGGTGAAATTAATGTTGCTGCTGCCTGACTGAGTCTATGTGCCAGTATGATAGATAAGACTTTATAATCTACATTCAATATACTAATCGGTCTCCAGTCTGAAATATGTGTTCTGTCCCCTTTTTTATACAGAACAATAGTTAAAGCTTGGAAAAAGGATGATGATATATGAGGAGACTGTAATAGTGAGTTATAAAGGATATCCAAAATAGGACATATTTTGTCCTGAAAGGTCTTATAAAATTCTGAGATCACTCCATCCTTACCAGGAGTAGTGTTTGGTCATAACTTAGAAAATGGCCATGTTGATTTCGTCAATGGTGATAGCACCCCTCAGGTTTTGGGCTATAGGTGTAGGAAGGGATGGAATCTGAAGATCTGTGACATAGTCCTCTGTCCATTCAATTTCAGGAGAGGTCCCAAATAAACTGTAAAGATATTTTTGTGCTTCCTTCAAGATCTTGTGAGGACTAGAAGAGAGTAAGGAGTCTTCTGAGAGAAGTAAAAAAATCTATATTTGTTAGGTTTACTCTGTTTTCACAGCTTTTAAATATGTTTAAGGACCGTTGACGCCCTTGTGTACCAAACTGGACTTCAGCTTTTAAACTAAAAATATGTTATACTGGTATTTAATCATTTCTTCTTTAGTTATCTTAATGTAGGAATCAAATTAATTTCTGTTCTTGGGCCAATGAAATTAGGTCTTTCAATTGTTTATGTAGAGTCAGATGTTGAGAATATTGTTGTTTCCCTTTTTAGAGGCATATTCAATAAAAGAAGATTTAAAATCGTGTTTAGAGTCTAGCTATCAGTCCGAACTGTATCATATGCCTCTAGAATGGAGACTCTGGCTTTCAATAGTTGATCACATCTCTGTCTCATATCCTCATCTTGCAACAGATTATTGTTTAATTTCTATCTGTTCTTCATAGAGGAACAACCTTGAGGACCTAGTATACCTATACTGGTAACTGCTAAATGGTCTGAGGTTTCAAGAGGTACAGTGGTACTAGAATATAATGTAAAATGTTTAGACAAAAACAAATAATCAATTCTGGAGGCCAAAAGGCCTATGTGAAAGGTTTTATTTCCTTGTTGTTGTGTTGACTGAAAGCAGTTTTGTAAATTTGCCGTTTTAATCATATTATGTAAACAGGACATATCGCTAAACATTTTTTTTGTTTTGCAACCTCTGTCAGCTGGGGATAAACCACAGTTAAAATCTCCCCTGAATATTATTTTTTTGGGGTATGAAGATATGGTTGAATTAATCTAAAAAGGTCAGTTCAGGCTGCAATACTTAGGGGTGCATATATCAAATCAAATCGGTATTTATTTATAATGCACTTTTTGAAATACCAAAGCGCAAGTACAAAACAAATATAGCAACACATAATAATAATAATAAATACAAATATAAAACATTTAAAAGGCAGCAGAACAACTAGATGTTATATTAAAAAGCTAATTCAAATAAATAACTCTTCAGTGCGGTTTTAAAGGACTCAGTAGACAGGCACTCTCCAATCCGACAAGGTAGAGAATTCCACAGGGTTGGGGCCACAAAAGAAAAAGTTCTGGCCCCAGATGACTGAAGACAAACTCTGGGAATCTCTAGCAATCCCTCGTTAGTGGAACGGAGTGGATGGAGAGGGTGGAAGGGCCAAAGAAGATCTTGCAAGTAGCCCCATCCCTGTCCATGTAGGGTCTTATAGGTCAGCAACACGACCTTGAAAGTGATCCTCCATCACACCAGCAGCCAGTGCAGTTCGCGCAGCACAGGTGTGATATGGCAAGTTCTTGGTAGCCCAGTCAACAATCTGGCTGCAGTGTTCTGCATCAGCTGCAGGCAATGGAGATCCACCCTGGCAACCCTAGATATAGAGCATTACAGTAGTCAAGACGCAAAGATACAAAAATGAACCAAAACAGAGAGTCATCATGCAAAACAAGGTGTTTTATCTGGGCTATATTCCTCAGATGGTAAAAGGAGGACTTAACAGCAGCTGACACCTGTATCTTAAACGTCAGCTCGCTGTCAAGTACTACGCCCAGATTCCACACCTGTTCAGAAGGTCTCAACTGGTTACCCCCTAACACAAGGCCAGAGGAAGACCCAGGAGTCAACTTCTCTACACGGTGACCAGGGTCTACCACAGGCACCTCAGTCTTGTCCGGATTCAGTCTCAACCAGTTAGCACTCATATATAGTACATATACAGATTAAGCAAAATTCATATATAAAAAAAAGTAACATCCACCATCAAGGCTCTGCCAGGCATAATATCTGTTGAGTTTTATAAGCTTGAAATGGGGCCATGGAGTAGAATTGCTACCCCATCACAAATGTCTTCCCCTTGTGACCAGTAGGAGGGGCCTTCTGACCATGAATGTTTAGCTTGTAGTAATTCATAATTAGTTTTTATATGTGTGTCTTGTAAAAAAAGAATATTATGTAATTCTTTTAGAATATGAAAAGCAGTGTTAAGTTTCTTAAAAGATGTAATTCTACTAACATTCACAGTCAGAGGGTTAACAGAAAGATGCATGCTGAAGAAAGAGAGAGGGCAAAAGGTCAGCCATCTGATTTAAGCTTCACTTTTGTTTTACGTTTAGCTTTCTTTGCTTTGGATTATTCAGTTGTGGGGTCAGTATTACAATCCATTATACCTGAAGCCACTGAGGAAGTATCCGAGTCTCCCTCTTCTTCCTCCTTGTCCCCCCCCCATTGCTTCCTTTTAGATAAAATGTTACATTGATTTCTGGTCAGAATGGGAGGGTCAGTTTGTTTAACCCCAAGTTTTCTCCTGGAATGTTTTGTTTGTCCTGCTGGAATAAACTCTGAATGGGAGTCATTTGGTATACTAGAGGGAGGGGGCATAGAACCCGGGGCACTTTATTAGTGGGGTCAGAGAGGATATATTCCTGAAAAGTAATGGGAAGAGGGGTGGGTTCAGTAGCCACTGTTACAGTAGAAAGACTGGGTGTGGGCTCCGGCTGAGCACCCACAGCACTTGTTGATGGGAGGTTATCCTGAAGGGACACGTCTTGTGGTTGTCTAGCTAACATAACTTTTGCTTGATGTGCTGCGACTAAATTCTTTACATTCTGCCCTATCTGATCTACCCTATTATGTGCTTCCAATGGACATTTCTGATAGGAACGTCCTGTGTCTTCACAAAGATTACATCGCAAGGGATTCGGGCACCCTAAACTGACATGTCTATATTCTAGACACAAATTGCATCTGGGTAAATTACAAGAGGAGCTTAGATGTGTTCTGGCTCCACATTTATGACATGTTTTTGGTTGCCCAGGGTAGAAGCAGATGCCTCTATCTCAACCAATGTGAAAACTGCAGGTAGGTGTTGTATACCCTCATCTGTGTGGTGAAGTTTAACTTTAATTTACCACTCTCCAGGCCATACCAAACCTTCATCTAGTATGGGAACTGGGTTTTGCAAAACTTCACATTTTTGTTGTAACCAGTACAAAACATCATCAGTATTCACCCCTTCATTCCTGAAAAGCAAAGTAACAGTTTTAACAGTAAGTTTTGTTAAGGGAATAGGAAATAAATCTTGACATATGGTACTATGGTTAACACTATCAAATTTCTGCCAAAACTTTCCAATGTGTGGTTATTCCAAAAATTAATATCATACATTTTTTTCCCCTTTAATATGTATAAAGGCAAATAAATCATGAGCTTGTATCCACATAGTATATTTTAATAATTGATGCATAACAGATTTTCGATCCAGAAAAAGTTCAGCTGTGCCAGTGTATTTGAAGCATACAGTGTTGCGCTGTTGTGCAGGTTCACCCACTTGCTTAAATAAAGCTTCCATATAAAAAGTTTGTGGCCTTGAATTGTCAGTACCTTGAGAAGGTGGGTCTGTGTGTCCTAAGTCTGTAGTGTCTCTTACTGGGGCGGTTTTAGAAGGATTCTCCTTTCTAGCTGTCTGAGTAACACTGTTAGGAGAGGTTGGAGGCACTTCCGTATTTACCAAGTCTCTGACGTTACTGACCTTGGTCTGTGGGACCAATGGGGTGCCTGGTAGAGGTGCCAACGATTGCACAGGATTAGGTTCAGCAATGGACGAGTCTGAGTTTTTTTGAACTTCAGGAGTGGGAGAGGTACTCGATCTGACAGACATGCTTACTTTAGCTGTTGAAGTAGATAAATCTGTCATCAGAAAATGTGTACCACTAGAGGAAATAATTTCTGTTGCTGGAAAGGGGCCCGGAGAAAACCAGCTGTTTCCATTGCGAGATTGGATCCAGCCTGCTGCTTGAAATGCTGCTGCAGGATTCCAGGTATTAAGAACAGATCTAGGTAGCTTCTCCATCGGATGTCCTTGATGGATAAAAACCTGGTATTGTGGTCTCTTGCGTTGGAAATCCCGACAGAATAAAAAAAAAGTCTGGTGTAGCTGTAATCAATGAGGGAATTTTGGCTGATGTTTGAAAAAAGCAGACATAGCGTGAGGCAAATGAGATTGTATAGAATGCTCCATAGCAACAGGTATAACATTCTTGTCAGTTCTCGGTGCAGGCCTGTTATTGCCAAGATGGATTTCTGCAATAGCTTCATTAGAAGAATTTTATTATTTTCTACTGCATTTCTAAGATGACGTTTCTCCTGTTCAGGAGATAAGATTTACCCTTCTGCTAGCATGACTGTCTTATCACTTGTACATGACACATCTATTACCTGAGGGGCAAATGCAGATGTTTCCTGAATTGCAGAATCCCCAGAACTCTCATGTTCCATTATTATGTTGAAGTCCAAGATATCATTCATGTCTGTATGAGAATCATTCAGTCTATTCAGTACAGAAAGATTTTCAGGAGAAAATACATTGAGGGGAGGCTCCCCTGAGACCTCCTCCCTGCTGCCTCCTGCAGCTATGTCTGCCTTGTTGGATCTGGCCAACAAGGGCTCCCCCTACAGACAAGTAGGGGAATTTCCCTAGTGTCCTGGCCAGATTTCCCCCATTCACTAAGGAATAGCACCAACAGCCTAATCTGGTTCGGTTTCACTAGGTTTACATCTGTATCTTCTGTGCCCCCCCACCCTGGGAGAAGGCTGAAAATAGACAGAATTGCCTAGCCCTCCTTTCCTAGTCAAACAAAAACTAAATAAACAAATAAAAAAAAAAACTTTACAGTACTCTGTGTTACAGTGTTGTTTGTGGTTTTTTGTGTAAACTCCCAGAAACTGGAGAGGCTGTTTTGGCATAGTTCCTGCTTTCAGGAAACCATATTTTTCATTTTTAAAACAAACAAAAATTACTTTTATTTCAATCACTTTGTGCTTTTTCTTTCCATTATTCTCAGTTCTTTGTTTTTTTGGGGGGGAACTGAGAGGAGATTTGACTGGTTTAACTGAAAAACTTCATTTAGCATATATTTTATTTATGGTTTACATTTTTGATGAACCAAATCACATTTTTTTCTTATTCAAAGCCCTTTTAACAGTTGTTCTTTTTTTAAATAGTTACATTTTTTTTTCAATTGAGAACCAAACATGTTTTCCCATGGTCATCAATTATTGGCATGACTGACAGACAAGGCAAACAATTTAAGCACCACCCACCATCAAAACATAACATGGACACAAAGGTTGCAAGAAAAAATCACATTTTATTCAGAAAGTGTGTAAGACCTCTCACTAAGGGAGGACTGGTATACTACCACAAAATCTCCTTCCAGTTTCACTTAATGCATCATGAGGAGTAACCTCCATGGCAAAGCCTACTCCTTATGTGCATCATCATTAATGTGAAACACCCACATAAAATAACATGGTATTAATTAATATAACAGAGTGAACTAATGACCAGAAATAAAAATGAAAAAAAAAGTGCAATGTGTGTGCAAATTACCTAAAGAACAAACAGGGTTAGCAAAGGCCCTCCTAAATTCAGCAGCAAGATATATTTTGGGGCGCTGTCAGTTGAACAATCAAAATCACATAAATGAAACAGTTGAGGTAAATAATTACAGGCAGTATCCATTCACAAGTACATACATCAATACTGCGGCACTGAATTGAACATTATAAATAAGAAAACTATTTAAAGGTGAAATGCAGTTCCTATCACGCCAGGTAAACTAATAATAGGAACATTTACAACTCGATATCAGCAAGGGAATAAGGCAAATAAATATCACTTTTCATTTATTTCATGAGGAAAGTTGCCAATTCAAAACTCTCATTAAGTTCTGGGGGCTTCATCGCTCCAAGTGAGAAAATCCAAACTGCTTCTTTTTGGTTACGTTTTGTATCAATACCCCCCTCGACCAGTCTTAACTGTTTCAATATCACAGAATTTGAACTGATGTTTTCATGACTGACAGACAGACCCAAAAGAAGACAGGATCTACAGGTTTTAAACATTGTAAGGTTTGTTTTCAACTCCTGGCAAAGGCAGACTGCCACAAGTTGCGTTCAAAGTGCCTGGGTCAGACCACAATTCTGTCAGTTGTGAGCTCTGTGTTAAGTTTTGCCCTAAAACATGAAGAAAAGGGCTAAAAAATCAGAAGACCTCATGGTTTCTCATTCTGCCTTCATGTCACCTAAAGGCTCAGAGAGGGTCCAGCCCCTCAAAGTAAGCAGCAATCCCTGTCAAAGGAGACACAAAAGAAAGATAAGACTGCACAAGATGGTTCAGAACTCAGGGTGTCCAAAAAGGGGAATCTTGAATCCAGTAAAAATAAAATAGCTTCGGAGAAGACACTGAAGACAGTGCCTGCCCCCCAAAACAAAAAACAATAAGAAAAACATGTCACTGTCTCTCCTGCTGAAGAAGGAATGGGACCACCAGTGGACACAAATAAATTGCCCTCATTACAGGACATGACAAAGGCATGAAAATTCTTCCAGGCATTCCAAGCTATGGGTGAATTTGTGAATATGCCTGCCCCCAGGTTTCAGTTCCATTCCCAGTGCCTGTGGAGGAGGAGGTTGAAATGTACTATGAAACATATGCTAGAGCAAATGATGGGCAACTCAAACAAATGCTAGGGCTCAAAACTGGAGCGAAATGGAAGATCTAACACTACAGGACATATGGAATAAGTAAGCAATAATATCCAACAGGGTGGGTGGTATTGGGCAATACTGGACCACCCAGAAGTGTGAGGCTCGGCGCGCGCAGGCGTGAGGGCTTTATAGCCCTGGAAGGTCTGGTACTGCCTATACAGCCCACCCTGAGTGGGTAGCTATTGTGCTTAGAAAAGGGTACTGTATTTTTATAATGCCTGAAATAAATAAGTTTATATGGTAAAACTTTTAATATTTGAAGTATTTTATTAGTATTTTAAAAATAGTTCCTCCGTCCCCCAATACAGGGCTTGCGTTTGAAAGTATTTTTTGTGGTCTGCTTATTTATTTATTTTTTAATTTAGTAGCCTCTTTCTTTTCATTTTTTTCTTGTTTAGTGTAGCACTGGAGTCATTAAGTCAGGAAGATCAGCCGTTACATCAGGCATAAGTGAAACTGGAAGTATAGTAGAACGTGATAGCACAAAATACTTTATTTCCGAAAATACAGGCAAGGTTTGCCTTTTTTTTTTTTTATTTGTTTGCAGGTTGTGGGTGCTGAATGTGAGCAGGGATCAGCAGCAGGTGTAACGACTGAGGAAAACTTCAACATGAGCGAGTGGGATTTTCAGCGTACAATGGACCTCAGAGCAGCGAGAGCGGAATTCAAATGAACAGACTTCTCAGTTCGGAGCAGCGTGACCAGACTGCAGAGACTTACTTGTGCAGTGGAGTTAGTTACTAGCACAAGGTATGAGGCATAACAGAAAGAGCGTTTTATTTTAAGTTTACTTGAAAGAAATATTATGCGGAGGTTTTCTTGTACAGGTACGAGTGTGGGTATAGAGCTGGGGTGCTGACATGAATCTTGCTAAGCGAGATAAAATCAACATGGCGGCGGGCCAGTTCAGGGTGCACAAGAATAGCTTAAGTAATGGGGCACCTCAAATTGGCACTACATGTCTAGCGGGCATCTATTGAAAGTTAATGTACCCCCCATGTAGCTGTCAGCCAATGAGGAAGCTTCTTGTATCTAGCCCATTTTCTAAGTTGGATAGTATCTTACAACAAAGCATTGAAACATTTTTTTCCTCACTCTAAGAAATACAACAGGAAGGGAAGGGTTCCCATGTGGTTCACTAAGAATATAAAAAAAATGATCTCTAGGAAAGAGAAGGCTTTTAAAATACTTAAGAAAAAACCATCTCCAAGGAGGCAAGAGGCTTATAGAAAGTGTGTTAAACTATGTAAGCAATCTATTAGACAGGCTAAGGCCAATGCTGAAATGAGATTAGCCAAAAAAATAGGGACAATGGGAAGTCATTCTATAACTATGTTGTGAGTTTAAAAAAGGGACCAAGTCATGTGATACAGAGTCAAAGGCTCCACATATAATAAAAGAAGAGGATGTAGAGGTTATGGGAGAGGAACACATTGCAAATGTGTTTAATAGACACTTTATAAACAAGTACAAGAAAGAGGTCGGCGACTATCAAATCAAAAGGCCTTAGGGGATGAGCAGACAGACCTACCAGCAATAACAGCAAAACAGGTTCTTCAAAAGTTAAAAAAAAATAAATAAATACAAATCAGAGGGTCCAGATAGTTATCATTCAAGATTTCTGTTGGAACTAGCTGAGGAGCTGGCAGTGCCCTTGGTAATGTTATTTAACAGATTCCTAAGGGAAGCGAAAGTTTTTGATGTTTGGAAAATAGCATACATAACACCAAAAAACAAAACAGGAGATACTAAAAATGTTAAAAACTATAGGCCAATTAGCATAACATGTATAATTGGGAAAATAATGGAGGGACTTGTTGGGGAACTTCTAGATGATAGCTTAAGAACACTGAGCCATATAGATGTTAGCCAATATGGGTTTGAAAAAGGGAAGTCCTGTGTCAGTAACCTCATGACCTTCTTTGAGCCTGTCTGTGAAGCGTTGCATGTAGGCCTGCCGGTGGATGTGGTGTATTTGGATTTTAGTGGAGCCTTTGACTCTGTATCACATGAAATATTATTGGCATGTATGCAGAAACTGGGAATTAGATCATACTTGGTGATATGGGTGGCTTCATGGCTGGAAAACAGGCGACGGAGAGTTAGAATAATAGGATATCTGTCTGAGGAGGGGAGTGTCACTAGTGGAGTCCCACAGGCTCAGTCTTGGGACCTAAACACTTTAGTATCTTAATATCATCTATGCAGGTATCAGAGGGGTCTGGATCTGCAATTATGCAGACAAGACTAAAGTTGGAGCAGTGGTAAATGATAATAACTCCACTATAACTCTCCAGAAACAACCGGATAAACTGGGGGATTGGGCAAGAGAGAATAAACTGGAGTTTAATATGGAAAAGTGCAAAGTAATGCACCTTGGTCATAACAACAGACAAGTAAAATACGAGTTGAATAATAAGCCAATAATGGTCACTGACTATGAAAGATCTGGGAGTGGTCATATCAAATGATCTAACCTTTGTTAAACATGCACACAAAGTGGTCATAAAGGCTAACAGGGTCTCTTGGAATATACTAAGAAATATCAGAAGTAGGAATAGTGACGTTCTGGTTCCACTGTTTAGAGCTCTGGTTAGGCCAAAACTGGAATATGGAGCACCGTTCTGTACACCACAGGAACTAGGTTTGTGTAAAAAGATAGAACTTGTCCAACGAAGATTTACTAAAAAGTATTTGGGATGAAAGATACAGAGTATAATGATAGACTCTATCTGGGGACTTATACTCTATGTCATATCGTAGAGTGAGAGGATTTATGCTTTAGGTACAAAGCTACAAAGGATGGTTTACTATGGAATCTGTGGAGTTATGCTGGAAGGAAAGAGTTGGCATGTCAACACGGCGGCACCCAATGCAACTGAAAGGAGAAAAATATAACACCACTAAGAGGAGTGGTTCAGCCAAGAAGCGGTGAACAGTTGGAATGTGCTCCCTGTGAGGTTGTGGGTGTGAAAGTTTGACTGGCTTTTTAAGACGGCACTGGATAGATACACAGGAGAATGGAAATGGGAATTTATCCACCGACCAGTGGCAGGACCATAAATGGCTCTAGTAGCTACTGGACCTGATATCCAAACCTATGAAACCCATGAGGGAACCTACAGAATCAGATGGTTCTCCTGAGCAAGAACTGAGCTCACCTAGTAGGCCTTCTGATTATTATAACTCTCTCATTATACCTTTATAAGGAATATAGTAAATATCCTTAACCTCTCCTCACAGGAAATGGAGGAGGACGAGAATGAGATAGAATTCATCGATATGATAGGTTTAGCTCCCACAAAGAGGTTTATGCTGCCCATCTATAAATCCCCTAAGAAAGCCTCTTGTAAAATCATGTCAGCACCCACCTCAGATGCTGGCATAGGCAAGAAAATTGAGAAAAATATCAGGTGGACAAACAGCGTTCTGAGTCCCTGTATTTCCACCCTGATCATGAAAGAGTGGTCCAGAGTGCCACCTGTGACAAGGCCAAAGTGCCCCTTTCCTCTCAGGCTACTGAGAAAAATTCCAGGAAACTGGATAGCATGGGCAAAAAAAAGTTTATACGTCAGCTTACCTGGGCCTACACAGCACAGTACTAGAAAGCCCTATGGAATTCAATAAAGGCAGTGAGTGAAAAGGCTGCTAGAGACTTGGCACAGGATACAGATGACACAGCAACATCAGCCGTAGATGCTACAAAGTAACAGTTTCATATGGCAGTGGGCACAACGATACTGCATCTGGGGTCATGGGCCCATGCAGTGTCCTTAATGAGGGTTGTTTACATGGCTTAGAACTACCAGTCTATCCTAAAACACCCAAACAAAAGCAATAGATTTCTCCTGTGAGGGAAATGCACTGTATAGTGACAAGACAAAGGCTAACATGAAGGAAGTGGATGTACACAAAACCACCTACAAGAGTAACACTGAGAAAGAAAAGGCCTCCCTTCCTACAGGCCTTACTGAAGGGAAGGTTGGGGTAGGGGATACTTCCCCCATGCTAATGTCTCCTGTGACGATCTTCCACAGACGGGCTACTATAGGGGTAGAAAGTGCACCGGGTGGGCAGCTGCACTGTTGGCTCCCAAAGCCCAAACAAAGCAAAACCCCCCGACAAGTCTGCACAGGCTACTCATCCATTGCCAGTGGGAGGAAGGCTGACTCACTATGTCCAGGAATGGACAGAAATAACCACAGACAAGTGGATCCTGGAATCAGTGAGTCAAGGTTTGTCCCTGCAGTTCAGGAAATTACCAAAGCTGCAGAATCAAAAGGTTTCCTACACTCACAACCAAACAGAAAGAATCCTGTTAGAGACGGGCATAAAGAATAGCTGCAGGCAAATGCAGCAGAAAAAGTACTTCCCTTATAGCAGGGAAAGGGACTTCATTCCAGGTACTTCCTGATTCACAGGAAAATGGGGACTGGAGTCCCATTTAGATCTCAGATATCTGAACAAACACTTAGAAAAATTCAGTATGGCTACATTGGGCTCAGTGATTCCATCTCTGCAAAAAGAAGACTGGTTGGGATCACTGGATCTGAAGGATGCCTACTTTCATATACCAGTCAGTCCCGGCCGTAAAAAGTACCTCAGGTTCAGGATAGGGAACTTTCAGTACCAGTTCACAGCCCTTCCCTTTGCCCTCACCCAGCTGCCAAAGTGTTTAAATGGTGCTTAGCTGTAGTAGCAGCAGCATGTTTGAGAAGGCAAAGGGTGATTTTTCCCCCATAAGAAAAACTGGCTGGTCTTAGGAAAAACAAAGCCGGAAGCAAAGTCCTCCCTATTACTGAAACAAGTCACTCTGGAGGACCTGGACTTCCTTATAAATCTTCAGAAGTCCCAGACAGAACCAGTTCAAGTTCTGGGCTTTGTAGGTGCAGATCTGGATACCTAAAAGGGAAGGCATTCCTCCCTCAAACGAGGATAGGAAATATGACTGCAACTATAGAATCCTTCAAGGCAGGTCAGCCAAGGCCTGCAAGGGATTTTCTGTGTTTACTGGGACACAAGGCCTCATGCAGTGCAGTGGTGCCAGGGGCCAGGTTCCAAATGAGAGATGTACAGTATCACCTAAGGCACCATTGGTCTCAGAGGTGGGAGCCACTGTCCAAATTAATACCTGTCAGAAAGTCTTTGCTAGTGGTACTGGGATGGTGGAAAGAAGGATGCAACTTCAGAGAGGGGGAATTCCCTTCCTTCAGCAACCACTTATGGTTATACTCACAGCAGATACTTCCCTCCTGGGCTAGGGTGCCCACCTGGAGGATTCCACTGTATGTGATATTTGTAGTGCACGGGAGACCCAGGAGCACATATATCTTCTGGAACTTAGGGCAATGTATCTGGTAATATAGCTTTTTTCCTTTCAGATCAGGGATCAGTCTGTCCAGGTCAGAACAGACAACAGCACAACAGTGTATTACATAAACAAGCAGGGAGGAAGAAGATATTAAAAAACTGTGCACAGAAGCAATGAATGTCTGGTACCTAGCATGCTCCCTGGAAGTTCAGCTGTCAGCAGTACACCTTTCAGGGAAAGACAACATGCTGGCAGATTCCCTGAGCAGAATTAGCCAGGTAAATCACAACTGAAACCTGAACCACCAGTGTTCAGATGATGGGGTACACCAGAAATAGACCTGCTTACTGAGAGAACAACCAGCTCTCTGTTTTGTTGCAGACATCCATCAGTGGGTAGTCCCAGAGGATGCTGTAGTCCTCAGCTTGTCAGGGAAGTTTCCACATGACTTCCCATCTTTCCCATTTTTGCTGAGAGTACTGTTCAAACTGAGAAGGGAGTCGACCACAGTGATTCTGATAGCTCCAGACTAGGCCAAGTAGATCTGGTACTCCCTGCTCCTGTCCCCCTCCAAGAGGCATCCTATCATCTTGCCTCTGAGATACAATCTTCAGACATTGTTTCAGTGCAGGATAACATTCTTACAGAAATACAAGTGCACAGTATGCATGCAGCATGCATGACGCATGCTTAATAAGCATGTGGCATGCATGCATGCTGCACTCATGCTGTACTCTTGTATTTTTGTATGGGCATTCCCAGATCCGAGGACTCTGAATCTCAGGGCATGGTTCTTGAAGACCTAGAGTTCTCTGGACTAAACCTCTCTGAGAAAGTAATAGTAGTGCTGAAGGCTTACAGGAAACCAGAAACAAGTAGCAAGGAAACATGCGCTTCAAAATGGAAAAGATTTTCCTTTTGATGTTTCCCCAGACCGCTCAAACCACTGCAGGCAAGTCTGTCTAAAATTCTGGACTATCTAGTCCATCTCCCGTCCTTGGGCCTTAGGCCCTCAATCCTGAAGGTTCATTTGGCAGCAGTGTCAGCTTCCGCATTAGCTGGAAAAGACAGGTCAGTGGCCTTACAACCTATTTTCAAAAGATTTTTCAAATACCTTAATCACCTGTTCCCTCTAATTATGGATCTTGTCCTTCTCTGGGACTAGAATATGTACATTGCTCAGCTGATGGAGGCTCCTTTCAAGTCTATGACAATTACAGCATTGAATTACATCACCTGGAAAGCAGTTTTCCTGGTGTCAGTGGCATCTGCCAGAAGAGTGAGTGAGCTGCAAGCCCTCTGAACAGATCCTAATGACCTAATCTTTCACAAAACAAGGCAGTCATAAGAACTAACAGAAAATATCTCCCCGAAGAGGTTTCTGAATTCCATTTAAATCAATCTGTTATACTTCCAGTATTCTTTACAGCAAAATCCAGCTCAGAAGACTGGAAGCTCCACAGTCTGGATGTGAAGAGGACACTGAGCTACTACTTGGACCACCCAAAGGATGTCTGGTCTACGAACATGCCATTATTTGTCACCTATGGTGAAGGTGGAAAAGGCAAACCAGCATCCAAGAGAATCATTTTGCATTGGATAGTTTCTTACATATAGTTCTATTGTGACAAAGCTAGCAAGTTGCCACTTGAAGGCCTTAGTGCACACCCCACAAGGGGCACCTCTGCCTCAGTGGCAGTATCAAGAGCTATTTCCCTTTAGGAAATCTGTAAAGCAGCTATTTGGAAAACAGTAAACACTTTCACAAAGCACTACTGTCTGGACACAAAGTCCAGATGGGATGCCAGCGTTGGCACTGCTGTCTCAGAGAACATTTTCCCTAAGTAGGTTTTGTACCCAGCCTTCCAAGGTACTGCTGTAGTCTGCATTTATTAAGCATAAGTGAGGGATTCCTGGGTTTGAAAGAACAATTACTTACTGTAGTAATGTTGTTTCTTCCAGAGGTCCCTCACTATGCTAACAATCCTAGTCTGGCTACTCTTTCAGAACCTGCTGAAAGTTTCAATCAAGACTCAGTTTTATGTTTGCTTGAGCATTATTTGTTATAGTGCCTTTACAATTGTTGCTCAGTAGTCTCAGCCATCTAATCTTTCATAACAATTAAACATTGTTCTGCCAAGTTTAAACTGTTTTCCAAATTTTTTAAACAACTTTTTTTTTGGTAGTCATTTAGCTAGTTTTAATGGTCACTGCTCCCGATGTTAGAGTGCCGGGGTGAGTGTGACCACACAGCAGAGTTTGAACTTCATTGTAAGTTCCATAATTGGCATAACATTCTTAAAGTTCAAGGGTAGTGCATTCCAGGGGAATGATTGCACTTGTTAAGCATAGTGAGTGATCCCTTTGGAAGAAACAACACTACTATGGTGGGTAATTTTTTATTTGGTGTGTAGCATGATACATGTGTGTGACCCCATGGGCTTGTGCATATATATAAGCCTAACCAACCACTAGCCAAATTCCCTTGGTCGGTAAACAGACACGTGTGACTAAATTGCGTACAGCAGTGATTGCTAGCATGAAGTGGATTCTCTAATAACAACTGTCACATGGAACCCTTATGCACTTGCTGTGATGCTCCTTTTATGTTTCAAAATTCATGCAGTAACACACACTTTCAGAATTGAGTCTTTACCCATTTAAGTTAAGAAACTGTAGCTGTTTTAAAATATTGAAAATCTTTGATCTGGGTAAACTTTATCTACCATTTACTAGGACAAGAGAAAAATTTGGCCATAAGTGGCTATAACATGCAAGACATAAATCTGAAGCTTTCATTTCAGGGCAATTCATCTAGTTGCTCAGAGGCTTGGGCTAATGTCATCCATCGGAAAACTCATTTGAGAGATTCCTAGATAGCATTCCACTCACAGAGGAGACAATCAAGGAACTGGGTGCAACATAGATGGGGTACATGTCAAGGTCCCACAACTAAGAATGAGAACCAGAGCAGATGGGGAGGGGCATAAATAGAAATAAGCCACAGGGAATGAGGAATAGATCTGGACGGGGACAGGAAAGGGCAGTAGATAGGTTCCTTGGATGGTTGTCTGCTTAAATACCAAAAGCACTGGCAACAAAATGAGCAATGTCCAGGTTCTAAGCAGACATAATTGGCAGTGATAGAAATGTGGGTATCATCTAGTAATGACTGGGACTTAATTATCCCAAGCTACATAGTATTCTGAAAAGACAGGAACAAGGGAGAGGGCAGTCTGCACTGTATGCAGGTGAAGGCATCAGGGTACTAGGCGATAAGGTGATAGGCAGAGAGGGTAAGTGGAACCAACATGGGTACAGCTGACATTTACTTGGTGAAGAGTTGTCTGCATAGGAGTGATATACAGGCCTCAAGTTGGGCAGAAGAGGTGGACAGGGCACTAACTTAGGAAATCAAGAAACTGACAACTGAAGTAGAAGTACTTCTGCTAAGAAACTTTGACATACCAGATGCAGACTGCAGCATTCCTGGAACAGAGCACAAGGGACCAGGCCAGGGTGAGACAAATCAGTTTGTGAACTGGCAGTCGTTTGGCTACTAGCTATCAAAATCTGGTAGACAAATCAATATTTTAGTGGTCATCATTTTAAAGGCTCAAAATCACTTTTGTAGGAAGGTAGCCAGTCGGTCAATAACTTTCAAAATCTGATAGCAAAGCCTTTTTGTTTAGTAGCCAATAGTACCTGGCTACCAGATTTGCCCCACCCTGAACCAGGCATTGGTGGATACCTTCCAAGTCTGTTTATTGACTCAACATGTGGAGGAGCAGACTAGAATGGTTCCATACTCAAATTAGTTCTGTCCAAATTGGATAGCGTTGGGAGGTTAACAATGGAAGATCTACTTGGGTCTAGTGTGGTTCAACACAGTCTTAAAAGCACAAGAGCAGAAGTCCCAGACACTGGTCCTGGACTTTAGGAAGGTGGTTTTAGGAAGATGGAGGAGGAGCTGAGGAAGAGGTTAGAGAGGGTATTACCAGTTAGTTGGAGTGGAGATTAAGTGGGAATGTATCAAACAAGGATCCTTGATGTATCAAAGGTGAGTTTCAGGCAAGTGGAACTCCTTTCCTGTCCAGGTCTGGACCTCCCCTTCCCAGTCAGGCCTACGCACCTCCCTGTGGAACCATTTGAAGCTCTCGTCAGTATGTGACTGTCTTAACCCTCCCTGATTAGCCTGGTCCTCTGCACAGTATACTTGAGCGTATACATCCCATGTATCTTGCAAATGTGTAAATTCTGTATAGATCTGTATATATATTGCTGGTGACATTGTGTCAGTGACTCTGTACCTTATCACATTGACTATGCTTACTGTCGTAACCTGAGATATCTTACTATGTATGTTATGCTTCTGACATCTGTGTATCTGCCCTACTTGTTTCAAATTGTACTCTGTATGTTCTTTGATTTCCTGTACTGTACTCTCCCGGGTTGTACCTGAAAATAGGCATGTGTTTGTCTAGTGTACTTACCTGGTTAACAAAAGCTAAATAAATAAATAAGTAGGGAAAGGGAGGAGGAGGAGGCACAAGAGGCCGTTATGTTTTTTCAAGGAGAGTGGGGGAAGTAGTGAGGGCAAAAAGGCAGCCTTCAGAGTGTATGAGGCTTGCTCTTCCCACAAAACCTTTCTTTGCTTAAAACAAACCTGATACAAATACAGCTACAGTGTTTTACGGTCTGACAATAGTGTACAATATAGATACAAAGATCATTTAATCTATACAAAAGTGCTAGTGCAAGAAGGTGTTACAAAAAATCCCAGCGTAGAGTATATGAAGTGTAAAGTGCTGAAATGTTACTAAACTTATAACCGACCAAAACTGATCACATTACATCTATCAACTGTCTCAATACTAACAATCAGCACCATTCATTTCTAATTAACAATTTTCTGTTCTCCTTTCATTGGATGGGAGTCTGGAGTCTGGCTGCCTTCTTTGTAATTGATTGCTTCGTTTTCTTCACTAGCCTCTAATCAGTTTGGCTTGGAATCCTGAGTACCAATATAGCTCATTAAGAGCAAGCCCCCCGTGACGCATCAGAGCAGCTCAAGGCATTGGGGTGGTTTAGCTCTTTGAGAGCTTTTGTTACTGTAATAAAGTTTTCATTATTTGTACTTGTGTGAGTCATCTGTGCTGTTCTGTTGTCATTTGTAATAGAACAGCACTCTACCTGAGGTTGACAAATCTAGTTCTATTCCTTTTCATATCTCATCAGCATTGTCCAGTCTGGCAGAACATGAGTACCTCTTCCTGGACAGCTGTGATGTCATAGCCAATGAGGTTTCAAGCTGATGAGGTATTCTGGGGAAATGAACTAGACACATCAGCCTCCGGTTTAGGGTGCAGTTCCACACATCACACCAGTACTGTCATATACTCACCAATTAGCAAAGAGAAAAGAAAAAGTGCTTCAGATATAATTTTAATATTAATTTCAACAGGTGGTCAAGTGGTGTAGGATCTGAGGCAGGGCCCCTCCACCAGCCACGCCAGCGACCTTGGTTTGGGAATGAACAGGGTCACCAGAGGTTGGCCAGGGAAAGCAGGATGAAGTGTTTCACATTCCTTTGGGGTGTGGCAAGCATGACCCACTGCTTGAGCACCACCTAGTAAAGCTGGGTAATTTCTCAGTGGTCACTGTCCTGGTTGGTCGGGTGCTTTTGTTCAGGCTTACAGCATCTTCATCTAGAACATGCATGCCAACCTGGGAGAAAAAAAATCCACAGGAGGGAAATATATGATAAAGGCAGGATTATGGCATGCTCATGACCTTCAACAACACCACTTAGGCACCCACCCACCCATGGAGGTAGACGAGGCAGAAGGTAAGCCTGGGATGATGGGTGATGGTGATGGTGCTAGGGGCAAGATGCCGGATGGGAGCCACCCAATTGTAGGTAGATAAACAAAAACAGAAAAAAACAATTTTAGGCACTATGCTACTGTAGCTCTTTAAAGATAGGACCTTGTTGCCTGTCTCTGGTGGTTTCTGAGACTGAAGCAAAATATGTTTTGACACTTTTTAATAAGACTTTCTTTTAAATTTAAACATCAACACAACATACCATAAAATATCCAGCAAATACACATCATCATCTATATCATGTATTTAAACAGCTTACATGCATTTACATAATTTCTCCTTTTACTGAATTATTCTTATGCAATCAGTATGACATGAAAACCTGCTCAGCCCCTGCCTATAGACTAGTGGTATAATCCCAGGGGCTTGATATTCAGTACTTTGCACAGGGGCTAATGGGTCTGACTAGCGCAAACTGGGGTTTGTGCTGGATCCCCATATTCAAAAGAGGCTATTGTGTTGGCAAGATGGTTAGCACCATGCAAAAATAAGGTATGCATGTGGGCAAGAGGAGGCGTGGCCATGAATTTCCATGCTACCCCATATTCAGCAGCTTTGTGCTGCATAATAGGGTTTAGTGTGGTCCTTTGCTGAACCAAACCCGACTTACTCTGGGCAACCCTAGTGGCTGCCACAGATAATGCAGCTGGGGGTGCACACCCACCCTCTGTGGTCCATGGACACCCCTCCGTCGATCACCAGCCCATAAGAAAGAAAGGCATCCCTGGTGCCTAGTGGTCCCCCCCCTCCGATTGCTAGCCCATAAGAAAGATAGGCATCTCTGGTGCCTAGTGGTCTCCTATCCCCGATTTCCAGCTCATAAGAAAGAAAGACATCCCTGGTGCCTAGTGGTCTCACCCCCGATAGCCTCCTGTAAGAAAGAAAGGCATCCCAGGTGCCTAGTGGTCCCCCCACTCTGATTGGCAGCCTGCAGGATACATGACAACCCTCCCTGGCATCTAGTGGCCCCCCCCGTGGCACCGAACATTGAGCCCCCAGTCATCTTACCAGTACTCTCAGTGCCACAGGTGCATATGGTGACCAGCGCAGCCCTCCTTACAGCTCCTCAGATGGCCACCATATGTCCAGGCAGGGAGCACACATCTCATAGGACAGGGCACGTCACCCTGTCCAATAAATGAGACATGCACTCCCTGACTTGACATATGGCAGCTGTCCAAAGAAGGTGTGAGGGAGGGCTGCACTAGGTACTATATGCACTTACGGCACTAGTACTAATAGGTGATGGAATTGAGTTGTGGTGTTAAGTGCTGCGGAGGTGGGAGTGTCTGATGACAGGAGGGATGTCATGTATCCTACAGGCTGGGGATCAGAGTGGGACCACCTAGGCACCAAGGATGCCTTTCTTTCTTATGGGCTGGCAATTGGAGAGGGATGGGGGGACCACTAGGCACCAGGGATATGTACACCACTCTGTGACCAGGCAATTTGGAGGTTGGCACCTCTCTAACCTGTCTCACTACCCATGCAAATGAGCCCATAATGGGCATGCAAATGGCCCCTTAGTGCCTTGCATGTCCAATGGGCTCATTTGCATGGTCTCTTTGAATATTTTCAGATAGTGCTCTGGTGCTATCCATTCTGGTGGCGTACTTTGGGAGCCATGTTGGGGCAGTGATAAGTGGCTTACTGGAGCACCACCATAGCCCCATATTCAAGTCAAATAGTGCCAGTGCACTATTTGACTGAATATAGCATCTTTGGGCTCTGGGGCAATCTCAAAGTGCAGTGCAAAGTTTTGTGTTCTGCTTTGCACAGTTATGAATATCCGATCCCAGGTGTCCTGGCTATTATGCCCTGTATCCATAAAACAAGTTAGAATGCAGTAACAATTTCCCACATCTGTACATTGAGGTCAGGCACATAATGATTGAAAATGACAGCATAATAGTCCCAGTACCACCAAAATCTAATGTATTGTTTTATATGGTGCTTTCAAATATAATCATACTAAACAGTAAACATATATTTACTTTTCCTTCTGCAGTTAATTCATGTAGAGGAGTTGCTACCGTTAGTAAAATGTATAGCATAGAAAATCCTTACTGAATCACTCCAAGTCTGTTCCCATTTAACTCAAATCATTACATGGCCGTTATCCAAATGCAAACTGTAGCCAAATATGAATCATTTATTGAGTACAGATGTCATGTGCTTGTGTAATTTACTCCAAATGGATGTTTTATGTCTTTAAATGAAAAGCATATGAACTGTGGAAATGCAGACTTTTGTAATATTCAACAGATTATTTAAGTCACTACATGAGAAATCACACATTTAAGGAATTATATGATGGTACACAAACTGTACTGTACAGTGATCATGCCTAGAAGTCTAGAACCCCACATTTTAAGTTACAAAACCTGTTTGTAGTGGTCCAGTTAAAGAGTCATCAGTAAAGAAAAAAACTAAAATGTAAAAGGCTAACAGTTTTACTGATGTGGAGGCAACTGGTTTATTTAAGAAAGGAAGGAATTTTGGTTTTATATTCTTGGTGCATGCAGCTGGTGTGGTCTAAAAAAACAATCTGATCATGCTGCCTTTCTTAACTGAGAATTCAGCATATTCTGAGTGCTACTGCTATGCATCTTATTTTCTATCTTGCTTATATTCACAGTATAGAATGTTGTAATGTTAATTTTTTTATTGCAGGTTCTGATATAATTTCATGAGGTACTGAAACATCCACAAGGCCACATCCTTCTCTGATGTAGAAGCCATGTATCAAGAAACTGCTCCTCTGACATTTGATGACATTAGAAGATTATGAAATTTTACAAAATTTCTGTGAACGTTCTGTGGAATTTTGGCAAAACTGTAATTTCAGTTATATTCATGTAATTTAAACAGTTTTTGTCTACACTGCACCAAATTTGGTATGAAAACCTTAACAAGGCCTGTTCAAAAGTGTACCAAGTTTCAGATATCTATCTTTAAGGGTGACTATGTTATACGCCTCCAAACATGTGGAAATTTTTAAATTACATTTTGCAGTTAGGTAAATTAAAATTATTTGTCCAAACTGCACCAGTTTTGGTGTAATGACTTTGCCACAGTCCATTCAGAAGTGTAACAAGTTTCAGATCTCTGTCTTTAAAGGTGACTAAGTTATAAGCCTTCCAGCTTTCAGAAATTTAAAAATGGCATTTCACAATTACGTAAACTGCAGAGTTTTAAGCACCTACAACTTTAAAACTAGAGAACATAATATCAATAATTTTATTAGGGTCATTGAGCCTAAATATTAGGCTTTGAGGCCACTCCCATGGCCCAGCTGCATAGAATCATGCTGCTATGCTGACAACTCAGGCTTGGAATTGAGTCTGGGAGGTCACCATCAGGAAGCAGGACATGATCAAAACAGCTGTTGCATGACAGTTCATCTTAGTTGGGTAGGGTTGTCAGAGAGTTCTACAAATCAGCAATCCCTACATCTGGGCCAGGGAGCTTGGTTCTGCCTCAGGGGCAGCTGTGGCTGTATGATACTAACAGAAGCACTGCCCCCACCAGGGGAGATGGGGGGTGTTAGAGAAAATCCTAGTAGCCAACTAAATGATGGCTGAGTTTAGCCTGATCATGGTATATCCCTGTGAACAGAGTATATCCCTAAGACGTGAGCTGCCTGCTGGGAATAAAACAGTATGTTAAAAAAAAAAAAAGAGGTTGTGTGTGTTAGTGCTCTAATCCCTTGCTCAAAGGCTGGCCAAGTGATACGCAGACAAAGATTCCAAAGTAACATCAATAATTAATGTTGAATTTCATGAGCTTTTTAAAATTGTGGAATATTAAATACTTTTGTTGAAGCCATGGCCATACATTTTGAGTCATACACTTGAGTTGTTGTATACTGAAGGTAAAGACTAGGTAAAGTGGCAGTAAGGTAGCATTGATAGGGGGCCCCATAGTGAAAGTATTGTTGTGCCAAGTATCATGTTGCTATCTTTAGTGATGAATCATGAAGAATAGTCATGGAATCACTTGTACTCTAGCCTGATTTCTTGCAATATGCCAGATAACCACTACAGCTCACTGACTTAATGACTTGTAGAAGCACATGCAGCATTGGTTCTATACAGTGTCACCTGTTTACTCTTTAACAACCCTGTAGATAATGATGTATATTTTTACTATTTGAAACCAGTGGCACCAAGCCTCAAGCCTTACAACTTGTTGCAACTTAGGCCATTGTGACAGAAGTATCTGGATATATTTAGCCATGATGGAGCACAACGCTGGATATCACTGTTGCAGGAATGTTGAAGGGTATTGCAGGGCCATGATGCTAGGGCAGGTAAGGTGATTCACAGGTGATAAGTACTTTGTAAAGTTAAATTCCACAAGTGGAATTCTAGTGGCATTACCTATTATGCATCTATGAATTTTGAGCAAATTTTGCCAATTTGTAGTTTCTAAAGTATCCACAATAAATTGTAACCTACTAAATCCCATTTATCCAGCTTAATTGGATTCCAGGACATATTTACTTTGGTATGCATGCCAAATCTTGACTGTATACCTATAAAAATCCAAATACTTTGAACATTTTCACACAATTTAACAAATAATTAAATTGTGAAATTTTGAACTCCTGTAACTTGCAATTTACATTATTACCTCTCTATTTAGCAGTTTTTTTGACTCTTTCAAGAAGGCATGAATATAAATGTTCATTTTAGCTCCAAAGGTGGCTAGGTCATGAGCACAGAAATCTTTTCAGAAATGTTCACATGAACAATAACTTGCCAGATCTGAACCTCCTATAGCCTCCCTGCCCCTTATCTACACGTCATAAAACCTGGCATCCTTATAAGGTCCCTTCCATTTCAGATCTCTGTCTATAATATTAACCATGCTATGACCAATTAAAGAATTTGGAAACTTTCACAATATTTCAATTCTGTAAAATTGGAATTTGTTAATATTGCCCAGGTTACTTCTGTAATAGCAATATGTTCAATCTACAATGCAAGCTAAGTATATGAATATCTATTTGGAGAATATGTTGTAATGTTTATTTTCTTCTGCACTTGCATTTAGCACTGATCATTTTATGGTAGTCTTCTGTAATCCCAAATCAGGGATCATTTAAAATACTATGTATGAACAGCAGTGAAAAACAGTTGGTACCAACCTTGATAAAACGTCTGGTATGGAGTGAAATGTTAAGTCTTTGGGGGAGTTCCCAACTTTGTGTGTTTCACATCTATTTTGCCAAGTACTGAATACAGTACCTGCAACTAGCATGTTCTGATCCTTGTTTTGCATGACTGCTGTACTGTTTCCTCTTGCTGCACTGGACCTGATTCAAAATCCCCCTAAATGGCGCAAGAGCTTGCACCACAAGGAATGGTGCAAGGTGCAGCTTACACCAAAAGATGCACCTCAAGCAATTCTCAAATGCAGCCTGCATGCACCAAAGGGTGCTTTAGTGTTCGTGCAGCACAAAATGGCTGTGGCATTGTGCTAGGGGCTTGTGGCAGACACAAGCTGCCCTATCCCCTAAATTGAAATTTGCAAAACTCTCCCAGGGTACTTAGAAGTGTGTCCTCTGGGAGGGTTTTGAACCCTCCGCCACTGTGCCACAGTCCCCTCCCCAGCCCCAATCCTGTTATTATAATAATAATATCCCTGGTAGTCAATGGCCCTCCCACCCCTGATCCCTGTTACTATAATAATTATATCCCTGGTAGTCTAGTGGCCCCCACAGCCCTGATTCTCGGTTACTATAATAATTATACACCTGGTAGTCTAGCAGGCCCCTCCCAAGCCCTGATCCCTGTTATAATAATGATATACCTGGCAGTCCAGTGGTCCCCCAGCACTGATCCCCTGTTATTATAATAATTATATACCTGGTGGTCTAGCTGCCCCCACCCTGATCCACATTTATTAAAATACACATATTCCTGGTGGTCTAGCAGACTCCTCCCTATCCTTGGTCAGCCACGATATTATATATACTTACTTTTAGGCCTGATGATTTCATGGCACACCCCAATGTCTGTTGGTGTGTGGAGGGTGGAGGGGTGGGGTGGGGTGGTAAGGGTAGTAACCCTAATATCACATTTCCATACTTTTGTCACTATGCTATCAATCCTAAGTGATGCATTAAGTTTTTTGCAAAGAATTTCCCTTCTTTTTGAGAAAGTGTAATGTAACTGGTAACTGGTATGTGTTTGTGGGAGTTTGGGCCCTGCACTCCCTTCATGTTGCAAGTTTTTTGCATAATGGGATGTATATGTGGAAGCAGGCGCCCTCTGGGCCCTGTGCTCCCACTTACACATAAGTATGGAGCCATACAGCAGCCCCATAGTACTGAAAAGGAACCCTTGTAACACTTATTTGGCAATATCTCAGTAACTGTAGCAACTATGAAAAAAATTCCACTGCAGTTGTAATCATGACTTCAAAACCTCCATCGCACCTAGCTGTGGGTAGCAAAAATCCATATCTTGAATTGTTTCGAGATACAGGCGCCACAAGGCACCACAATGTTAGCCTATGGGATGTTTCTCAACTTTGGAGTGCTGTAACTTTGTAACCATTTTAATGTTTTTTACCAAACCACCAAAAGGCACATCTGTGGGGCCAGGGCTTGCCACCCTACAAATTTCAGCCAGGAAAGCCCTAACCGTTTAAGTGCAATGGTGTGGCAAAGAAATGGTATTTTTTGGTGCAGTAGTATGGCAAATTTCGACAGTACAGATGCAACAGTGTCATGATTTGCACAAGTGTCACAAATGTACTGCCACATGCTCCTTCTGTAGCTTGTTGTGTGGCTGGCTGTTTGTGTTTGTCTCTGTCAGTAGTTTAGTTTTTGTGGATGTCCATGTGTTTCTGCTTGGAGGAACTAGACCATTCTTGAACATAACATCTATGAACATTTCCTGGACTTAGAAATTACAAAACATCACTACCAGGTATTGGCATTCTCATCATAAATCAACTTTTTTGGAAGCCATCAAAAGCAAAACTAAGGTAAGTAAATCTGTTATACAAGCTCTTGAGTTGTGAAGTGCTGCATTGAATCCACATTTCCATCTGACTTGTTCTCAGAGGATGTTTGCTTGTCTCTAAGGTCTATTCACAATCATTTTGAAGAACAAAGGGACGATACTAACAAGGATTTTTACATCCTGCATATGCCCCAGGTCAATGTTCATCACCTTCAGGCATCTGACACATTCTGGGTCTTTGATCTACAGTAACAACAGTTTTCTGGTCCCCATTAGTTCACCATTTCCTGTGGATTTGATAAACTTTTTTTTTTTTTTTTTTTTATATAATCTGACTCCTGGTACCTTGGACAAGTTTACTATACTACGTATCCCTGAACATAACTACCTGCATGGTTTAATATTACTACATCAAGAATGCAACCTAACCTGTTCCTGCTGCACCTGCTCCTTCTTACCCTACTGGTATCCCACACTACCCAATATATTTAAATGCCCTGCAACCAACCTCTGATTGCCTGGTTGATAGCTCCTTGCACAGAAGTGGAATGGTTACTGGTAGTCTCAGCTGCAACAACACTCATCTCTTCTCCCAAATACTAGGATACATGAACAAGCTACTGTGCCCACAGTCGACCCTATCATCAAACTATTTCTCCCTATTCATACTATTAGGAGTCAGGTCACTACAGACAACAACTAAGACTAAGTAGAAGTGAAAAAGTGCACGTAGCAGTCACTGCCGATATCTTAAGGAACTCCTAAAAAGACTAATACTGCTACTCCTACTAATATCGGGCAACGTTCACCCCAACTCTGGACCACCCCTAGCTACCCCCAGGGAGCAACGTAGAACAGGAACCCTCTTGCTAGTTAGCATCAACATCTGCAGCCTTAACAAAAAATTAGATGCCCTCACTGCCTGGACAGTACAACATAGCCCAGATGTACTATCTGTAGTTGAAACTTGGTTGTCTCCAATTATCCTGACACTGCTTGTGGCAATACCTGGGTATACTATCTTTTGGCAGGATTGACTATCCAAAAAAGGGGGTGGCTGTGCCCTTTATCTTAAAGATTCTATGACAGTGCATGCCCTGACACTACCCATTAATGGAGACGAGCTTCAGGTCCTTGCTATTAAAGTCATTCTTGGGGCCCATAACAAAGCTCTGACAATAGCCTCTGTATGTATTCCACCCAAACTTACAACAAGCAGCCTGAACCCATTCCTTACCTGCATCAGTAGTCTAAAGCTTAACTCAGAAGTTATATTGCTAGGTGATTTTAATGTCAACTGGCTTGCTCCCAGTGCAAGCAACTACAAGGATGCCTTGGCAGCTGCACATTTTACACAGCTAGTTACCTCACCCACTAGGACTGACAATAGAACAGGGACCAGTACCTTACTGGACTGGGTTCTCTCAAAATCACCCTGACCATATTAGCCACACTACAGTTCTCCCTGATGCCATTAGTGACCATTCCCCAGTCCAGTGCATATGGTCAAATAAATTCAATAAACCCCCCCTCAAAAACTATCAACAGTCGGATGCTAATCAAGGGACACCTTGCACCACTTAAGGCACTCCTGCGACAACAAGACTGGTCCCCGATTGACACTGCTCTGGATGTTGATGCTGCACTTCAATACTTCATCTTAAAGTTCAATGCAGCATGCGATATCCATGTCGCCTTTAAGAAATGCAAAATTAAAGGCCTTGACAACCCTTGGATCACAGGCAAACTCCTAGACCAACTAAAAGCTTGGGACCTGCTATGGGCCTGTGCTACTGCCTCTGGCAACTAAGCAGACTTTCAGGCATACAGGGCTGCCAGGAATGCCTGTACCAAAGCTATCCGCACTGAAAAAAGCCAGCTACTACAGGAGCACCCTATCAAACTCATGGTTGGAAGGAAGGAAATTCTGGCAAAGTCTCTCTGATGTGATAGGGAAAAAGTCCAAAGCAACTCCTAATATGCTAAAGGTTAATGGCAGCATCACCCTGGACCCCACCACAATTATCTGACCTCAGCCATGTGCTTCCCTCTAACTTCTTTGACACCAACCAAACCACGGCCTCCCAATATCAACAGACTCAGGATACAAATCATCCACATTTCTATTTCAAGCAGTTACTGAAAGGGATGCCAAAAATACCTCCTCAAGCTGCTTGGAAAATCCAGATCAAGTGGGGACACACTTGACTTGAAGTTATCACCCTTACCCTTGACAATGTCCTGCACCCTCTTACCAAGATTATTAACTGGTCCCTCATGCACCCCAGTTCCTGCTCAAGTGGAAGTCCGCCCTGGTGACCCCAATACACAAGTCTGGGGATAGGACATTACACTGTAACTTCAGACCCATCTACATCCTACCCTTTATCCAAAGCTCTTGAAAGAATTGTCACAGACCAATTGGTGGAGTACTTGGAGAAATATAACTTGCAATGCCCACAGCAGCATGGCTTTCTAAAGGACATAGCACCACCCTCTGCCCTCCTTGTAGATTTACAAGGCCACATTCATCTAGCAGTAGACCAAGGGACAACATGCTGGTGCCACCTTTATAGACCTCTCGAAGGCCTTCGATACAGTCAGCCATCAATTACTACTGGAACAACTTGGCAACTTAGGGCTTTCTCATGACACTTTACAATGGTTCAACAGTTGTCTCTCCAACTGGTCACAACAAGTTAAGATTGGTGACTCCCTCTCCTCCAAACTATCTGTCCAGGCTGATGTTCCCCAGGTGTCAATATTGGGACCCCTTCTTTTCAGCATCTTCCTGAACAATCTCCCTTCTGCCTGTGATGAAAATATTCTGTATGCTGATGATGCAGTGATTTTTTCTAAGAATTCTGACCCCTCCCTCTTGGAGAAACAACTGCAGGAAAGTTTCAAGCAAGTTGGGGCCTGGTTCGTCTCACAGAATCTAGTGCTAAATTACAAGAAAACAAAGTCTGTGCTGTTCCATGACACACATAACAAACAAACACCAACACTTGACAATCAAAAACAGCTCAGGTATAACGCTGGACCAGACGCAGACTTTTAAATACCTTGGTATAACCCTGGATCCTACTCTGTCCTTCTTTAGTCATATCGATTCAGTTGCAAAATCCATAAATATCCATATAGGCCTTCTCTATAAACATAGACACTGCCTGACACAACGCCTATAAGCTAGCAATACACAGCTCTATTGTCTCCATCATTGATTATGGGCTTGTTATCTATGGAGCAGCCACAGCTACAGCACTACGGCGAATCATTACAGTGCTGAATAGGGCCTGCAGACTCCTTACTGGTGCTGCCCACTGCATGCATACCTGCGACCTCTACGAACAGTCAAACTGGCTGCAACTTCAGGGAAGGATTACTTTCCAAACCTGCCTACTAGCAAAAGTCATTGATGGGACTCATGCCCCCTGGGGTTCAGTCTCTCTTAGCCCAGCCAACCCTCCCATTACACAAGAATCTCTGACAACTATTCTCTGACTGTTCCCTGCTATCGCACCACCCAAGGCCAGTGGTCTTTTGCAGGTAGAGCCCAAGATGTTTAACTCCCTGGGCAGTGAACTCACCAACTTAGGCACCCTCTGCTCGTTCAAACACAAGCTAAGTCAAACGCTTGTGTCCAGAACCACCTGTGACTGTTTCTCCTAACCTCCCTGGTAGTTGCTTCTGTTCTTTGCACCTCTCTACTACCACCACCTTTGCCTGCCACCACCACCTTCCCCATATCTACCCCTGCCTTTCTCCCTAGCCCAGGTCCACCACCTTCCTCTCTTACCCTCCTTCAACTCCCTTCCTCTCTCCCTTTCTAATCTGCTCACCCCACCCAATGTTGCACTTGTTCCCCAATCCTTGCCTCCCTCCCACCTTTCCTTTTACCTCCCTACCTCCCAGTTACCCCTCTACACCCACTCTCTTCTACTTTCTTACGCTACATGGCACAATTGGCAGCAACTCAGTTTCCACTCTACCTTTCCCTTTGACAATGCCCTTCTGGCAGCTTTAATTCATGTAAATATTATTTGTTGTGACTCATCATTCTTAAATGTATACCAATTGTGTTGTTCTAACTGTTATTTATATTACCTGTAGCTTTAGACCATGGATACCCTGTACTGAATTTTGTATTCAAACTGCTTGCCTGCTAATCTCACACAAACTGTACTCCTATTCTTTGTATACTGACGTGGAACCTTTGTAAAAGAGCCATTGGCTCAAAGGTATTTATCCAAAATTCTAATAAATAAATAAATGATTTGTGACACTATGGGGGACCCAATTTTAAAAAAGGTATATCTAGGGGTCCTAAAAATTGATGGCACCATTGTGTTCCTCAGGCCCCATTTAGGTAAACACAACTGTGGTGTTTACCTAGGGTGTAGAATTTGAATTATAGATGTTTTCAGCATCACTAACTGAAACAAGATGGTGGCAGCATGACAGTAAAAGGCCATTTGCAATAGTAAAATGTACTGGCAGCAGCTTTCATGAGACACATATTTTTTCCCCAATGCTAATGGGAACATTAACATTTGAATAACTTTTGAGCGGATTAATATTTTTTCACCAAATTTTCAAAGGCACATCAGTCCAGACTACATCTTCCTGAATATTTCAGACCAGAGAAAAATCATTTGGGCTGTAGCCCTGAACCAAAACACACAAAAAACTATTTTGCATGTTTTTGGCACTCCACAGCTCATACCACTCATCTGATCATTATGTTAACTTGCCAGATCCAGAGATCTATGGTGCCACACCACACCTGCAAATTTCAGGCTAACCTGTCATATAGTTGCAAAGTTATTAAAGTGGAAAATTTGGGGTTTAACATAGAAGTGGTCGGCAACCCTAACTATAAGCTGCACTATCGTTATATATACTGAAGTAATGGGGGCCAGGGTGATCACCAGTCTGAATCATCTAGACCACCTTTTTGCTCCTCTGTCTCTATTTTGTATTTGAGAATAAGAAATTGTGTAGCTGCTTTATTAATAATGAAAATAATTTTATAAAAATAATCTTTCATTATAAGCATGTAGACTGCATTGTAAATTTCGGGGTTCTTAGTTTGTAACTCTAGTTTCAAATAGAAAAGAATAGCTGACAAAATGTAATAGCTTACATTTGTTACATGGTATATATTATTTCTTATTCTATTTCTTACATAATGTAAAAAGGTCTACCCTGGGTCCCCTATTGTTCTTACTAAATATCAATGATTTATCCAGCTCATGCTCTCCCTCCACTAACATGTTTTATACACTGATGATACCATCATGTATACTACCCATGTGTGGTGCAGAGCAGGCAGTTACTATACTGCAGCAAGCTTTTGATGCCGTGCAGAATACCTGTTTTGATTTAAGATTGGTGTTGAATGTAAAGATAACTCAATGAATCTTGTTTTTGAAAAACAAAAAAAAAAAAAAAAAACAGGCATCTAATACTGACCTAATCTTGAAATGTAATAAGGGTGAGGTACTGGAGAGAGTAAACAATTTTAAATACGTAGGTTTAACCCTGGATGAACAGCTTAATTTTGGTCAACATGTTTATCTATTATCTAATAAGCTGAAGAGAATCCTGAGTTTTTTTCTATAGGAATAGGTCACATTTCTTTTCTTATTTCATTAGGAAATACTTAGTTACTGTAACTCCTTTTTTCTGACTGTCCTTGATTATGGTGATTGTATTTATAAAAGTACCACCGTAAAGTTCTATAACCTTAAGCCCCCTTTTTTATCAGCAATGATTCATAGTGGCTCCCTGGAATATACATCATTGTTATTTGTGTGCCTCCGTGGAATGGAATTCAATGGGCACATGAAGGGACATTTAGTGGTATCTTTATGTTTATAAATTCATAACTAGGACATTACCAAGTTTTCTTCTAGATACTCTTCATTTAAGAAAACAATCTGTTTATACTGTATGCTGAGATAATGCACTCTTAGTAATTTTAATATTCCCAGACATAGAACCAAATATGGGATTTATATATTGGCCATGTCAGTTCCCTGAGCCTGGGATTTGATTCAAAAGCAGTGTAAAATTTATTTATTTATGGAAATTGTTTCACCAGGAAAAGCACACTGAGCAAGAACTTCTCATCTACCAGTGCGACATTGCGGAGGGGTTCAGTGGGGAAGAGGACAAGGGTAGTCCAGGGCTAATTTAAATTCAGTATCATCCATTTCATGATTTCAAACTATTATTACCAAAGCGTATTTTGATTGTTGTAACCATTTTTAATGAATTTTTGCTTAGATATATAATAATAGGACCTTGATGCAACTATATGTATTATGTTTATATTGTTTTGTATTGCTGTGTATTGTGTATTCTGTACTGGACACAGTTGTAAAAGAGAGAGTTTAACTCTCAATATTGCCTTCCAATAAATGAGTTCTAATGAGTTCTGAGTTCTAAGTTATTTTGTATTTTTTTTTTTTTTTTGCTTTTTTGCACTTTCTTGCACTTTTGTAGTTCACTTGTTTGAGTCTCCCCAGGGCCACTTGGTTGAGTTTAAAACGGGACCAGGCACAAAAAGCACAGTATATATTAAAAAAAAAAAAAAAAAAAAAGAAAGAGAAAATGTGAACAGTGCCCCTAGGTGGCAGCATTGTACTTCAACATAATAACTCTCCGACACTCCCTACCACCTGCCTGTCACCTCCCCCTACTATTGGCACCTTTTCACCCCCATACCCTCCCCCTTACCCTTAGACCTACCACACCGACTAATGCAGCTATGTCAATCCTGAAGGTATTACAATTACCCTCTCCCACCCCTCCTAACCTCTCCTCCCTCCACTATCCTTGACGCATCCTGGGCCCTTGCTTTATAGTCTACTCCTAGGCCATGTAATGCTTTGCTGGTCTAGACCTCATCCAATATAATATTGTACTCTACTGTCTATCAGAGACCTGCCTTGCATAGAACTCACACACAGCAGTATGCTGTCTGCCTTTGGTACCATGCCTGCAAATTATGCTGCCTTGTTCTGTTCTCAGTGTCAAGCCTTACATTGCTATTTGTAAATGATTGTACACCACTGTGCCAAGCCACGCCTTTCTCACTTTTAATGACTGTACATAGGCTGCTAATGTTGCTATGCCTACTCCAAATTGTTGTATTGTGACTTGTTGTTTAAAATACCAGGTCCATCTTGTAAATGAGCCCTACTCAATGGTGGTCTGCCCGGCTAAATAAAGATATTGATTGATTGATATAGATACTGTAACTGGGAGCATCAGACACACTATCTCCACCTCCTGACGAAGACTATGGTCAAAGTGCTGGGGTATTAGTATGGCTGACACTTGTCTCACACTGTTTTCCTTACATTACCTGGCTGGATTAAAGAATGTTTCCACTTGGAGATTTTGCAGTCTGAGTTTTCATTTATCCACCTGGATGGTATCCTTCGAGTGCCTGGCTCTTTTGGGCTGTCCAGTTGTGTGATAACTGTGCCTTACCTTATCGATTTTGCTTTTTGGTGGGATGGTCCAGTGCTACAAGGTAGAGCTCCTCTAGGGGTAAGATCGGGGGAGCACAACATGGTATGAGACACAGTAGCAACAGGTGCCATAATGTACAGCATGTCCCCTGCAAATATGCCACATAAATCATTCATTTCAATAGCCAGTATACAAATATGTTCAGTATCCCTTCACCATGCTTGTAAGGGCCACATGTTGCTGGCAGTGTACCGCTTATTCCTTGAGAATGTTGAATGCTACTATCATGTCACCTTGCTCCTCCTGGTCTTCTGTACATATCAAGGCTGCTTAGACACTCTTAGTATGGTTTCATGTTTCTCCAAATCAGTTTAGTCCCCTTTTTTGCACGGACATGAACCCGTTCCTGTACTTCTTCAGGTTCTAGGCTCCAGAACCATGTATGGTATTCAGGTGGCCACATCAGAGGTCTGTATAGGGGCAGAATCACCATCTTGTTCCTAATGAAGAACTCTGGTTCCATGCAACCCAGCATTCTGCTTGCCTTTCCATATGTCTTACTGCACTGAGCCATGACCATTAAGTTATCTGATATGATCACTCCCAGCAACCTTTCCTCTAGTGTCTGGCCTAATCTGACAACCCCAAGGCAATACTCAGTTTTGAGATTATTTCTACTAGTGAGCTGCCAGACCACGACTACTCATACTAACCTTTTTATGTCTCTGATACCTTTCTCACTCTCAGCCCTTCAGCACAATATCATCTGCAAACAGGCTGGTCTTGCCCTGAATCATGTCAACTGTGTTGCATATGAATAAGTTAAGTAAGACTGGTCCCCAGACTGTTTTCTGGGGTAATCCACTAGTCACTTCCATCTCCCTTCACTAAGTGCTGGCCGTTTACCACTACCCTCTGGTCCCTCCATCAAATTCTCAATCCAGCTCACCAAGTCTGCCCCCAGACTTTGGTCTCCTAATGTTTTCAAGAACCTTCTATGTGGCACTGACTCAAAGGCCTCACTAAACTCCAGGGCCAGAATATTCAAAGGGGTTGTGCCGGCGCAACCCCGCATTGTGCCCTGGTGGGATATTGAGAAGGCTGCCTGGTGCAGTGCAAATCCTGATGCACGGGTGCAATGATAGTGTATGGCGCAGATTCAGGCGTGCCCATATATATGCAGCATATCCCAACACCGCTGCACTGCACTACATAGGGCGCCCAAAGTTGAGCCCGTGCAGAGTAGGAACAATCATGGCCACCCACAGGCAGGCCGCTGTTTTGCAGGGCGCAACACAGCAGCTCAGCTGTGGGTGGCCACCCGCCCACCTAAAACACCATCTGCAAGCACTCACCACCTTGGTGGTCTAGTGGAACCCCTCCCCGCCTGTAGCCATGATCATGTGGAACATGGATAATGGGAAATCCCTGGTAGTCTAGTGGCCCTCCCAGTGTCTGATTCCCTGATTGGTATGATACATGACCATCCCTGGTGGTCTAGCAGTCCCCCTTCCCACCCGAGTCCTCATTTCCTGATAAATGACAATAAGACCATCCCTGGTGGTCTAGGGGAACCCCCCCACCCATTGCTGCGATCGTGGTAAAATCCGTAATGTAATGCCTTGGTGAACCAGTGGCACCCCACCCTCCACCACACAGAACCCATTGCCCACCTGCTCCCCTATCCATCATCGTGGTGACTGCATCCTGTCTGCATACCACCCGACCACCCGCTGAGACAGGTACAGTATGGGCTGTAAGCCCATTGGTCCTCAGTGTGGACCAATGGGCCTGCAGGGCATACTATGCTAGACAGTTCAAATATGTGGTGGAGTCATTCCCATATTTGGGACTGGCTAATCAGTATGCCCTGCAAGCCTGTTGTCCACACTGGGGACCAATGGGCTTCAGCCCATACTATACCTGTCATTGAGCAACTGACAACCATGAGGTATGCAGGCGGGTTAAGTCACCATACAGCAAATGAATAGAAACTTAAAATAATCAAGTATTCTGTGTGTGGAGTGGAAGGTAGTACTACTGGTCTGCAGGCATTCGTGAGATTTCCCGACCACATGAGTGAGGGACCCTAGACCACTGGGGACAGTCATAATGCCGTTTTATGCGGGGACTCAGTGAGAGAAGGGACCACTAGACCACAAGGGATGGTCATATGTCTAGGGATTCAGGGACTCAGGTGAAGGGGGACCACTAGACCACCAGGGTGGTGGTGTATCCATCATCGGGGAATCGAGACTGGGGTGCACTAGGACCAAGGATTTCTATATACATATACTAGACGACCAAGGGCTATGGGGTGGGGGTGCTCTGGGATCCCCACAGCACATGTCAAGCTGTGCAGGGCACCAGGCGCAAGTCACTGGGCTGCCCTGTGCAAGGCATGCAAATGGGGTCATAATGACATGCAAATGGCCCCATTTGCACCTTGCATATTATGGTCTCACATGTATGCCCCTGCTGAATATCATGGCTGCTGCGCCTAGCACAACTGCACTTGCGCATCCCTGTGCTCCTATCTGTGGTTCTGCTGGTACAGTGCCACTGTGCCATGTGCAGTTTGTGCACTGACTGTGCCATATTCAAGGTGCTGTGCCAAGGCACATTCCTGTTGAATATCACCTGGACCTGGCCCCAGCACAACACAGTTGCACTGTGCCCAGACTTGTGCCACTGCCTGGTACAGTCTGAATATCTTGGCCCAGATATACAGTACAGCCTCACCCTTGCCTGCCATCTGCATTACTGCATTGAAGAAGTCAATAAGATTCATCTGGTATGGCCCCCCATTAAAAAGCAATGGTGCCTCACACCTTGTGGGCCATTTGCCTCCAGGAACTCCACTATCTGCTGTTTTAAGATAGTCTTGAGCAACATGCCCACAGTGGAGGACAGGCTCACTGGCCTGTAATTCCCAGGGTCCCACTAGTCACAACCATTGCGAAGCAGTATAACATCCACTCTCCTCCAGCCCAACAGGACTATTCTTGTCTCCAGTGAACAGCTGAACACATCACCAGCTACTACCCATCCACTTCCTTCAACACCCTGGGGTGCAACCCGTTTGGGCACAGAGATTTGCTGACTCTCAGGCCATAAGGCCTTTGAATAGCCTTTTATGGGAATACATCAAACCTTTAGTTTTGCCCTAGTCCCTGAGCCTTAGTTGCCCCACAGTCTGGCAGTGGTCCATCATTTTCCCTAGATAAAACTAAACTGAAGTACTCATTCAGTACTTTTGCTTTACTCTGGTCATCTATCACCCATTCCGACCCTTTTGTTAGACTTTCTATGCCCTCCCTTACTCTCCTTTTTGCACATACGTGCGTAAAGAATGCTTTGTTAATGACCTTTACTCTCTTCCTGCTATCTTGGGTTCAGTCTTCCTTAGCCTTGCTTATGGTTACACTGGCTGCCTTAAACTTTTCTTGGTAGTTTGCCCTACTGCTGTCTAATTAGTACCCCATGTTCCTTCTATAGGCAACCTTGTTTCCCTTACTGCCTTCCTCGCCTCCTTTGAGAAATGTGACTTTTTGTATGTCTTTTGCTCTTTCTAAGGTGCTCCATACAACACTTAATGACCACCAGACCCTTCCTTTTGACAGTCTTCTATTTTTTGTCCACCCCTTCCCCAAGCTGACCTACACTTCAGAGTCTGGCCTCAAGGATCTCTTCCATCTTTCCAAATTTGTCACTTCTAAAGTCCAAAACCATCATTTTGGATTTCTGATACCTGTTCCAAAGGGTAGTTTTGAACCACACAGAGTTGTGACCCCTTGCTCTGAGGGTGGCTTCAAGAGTCACATCTTCTATAAGATCATGGTTTGGGACCCCCAGGGCTAGGATAGCCCCCTTCCTAGTCAGTTGCCTCACATGTTGGGAGAGTGAACCATCTTGGAAGGTGTCCAGCGGGGCCAGGCTTCATCTCTGGTATACTTCTCTCTATGTCTGGCAGATTATCTTATTTATTTATTTGATATTTCAGAAACAACCTTTGAGCAGGGTGCTCATTTACAAAGGTTCATGTCGGGAGTACAAGACAAATACAGAGTTACAGATCGCAGAGACAGAATAACAAAAATTACACAGGCAAGCAGTAAAATCATGACAACTGGGGTAGCAAAAAACAGTGCTGCAGTAACGTTCAAGTGATACAGACCAGGAATGGGATAACAAGCAGCCCAGAACCTGGGCATTTGTCATCAAACAATTTCAGCTTTATAACAGCAAGGCTTGGGAGATCAGTGGGAGCGGGGGGGTGGGGTGTAGGGAGACAAAGAGAGGAGGAGAGTGCTGTGAAGTGTAGGAAAAGCAGCAAGTGTTAGTAGGCAGGACAGTGAAAGAGGATTAGAAGGGGGTAAAAACAAGATAGATAGGGAGTGGAAAAAGCCATAGCCAAAGTAAGTGAGAAGGATTAGGGGTAAGGGCAAGGATGAATGAAGGTGGGGTGTCAGGGGGAAGTGCTATTCTGGAGGCATGAGTAATTCAGTCAGGATGTGGCTTCTAAAATAATCGCACCACACATTTGGGATTAAATAAGGTGAAAGGGGGGGATATTTAGAGTTAAAGAGGGAGGCCATGCAGCTTTTCTACAAACACATGCGCCGATGTTGTCTAGATGCTGCTTTATTACAGACTTGAAAGTCAAGGGAGATTCACTATATTAAGTCTCAGCCGGGACCTCATTCAGCCAAAGAGGGTCTCTATACAAGAATGAGCATTGTCCTAGTGTTATTCTTCTGAAGGTGATGCTGAGTGTACTCCAATCTTTACCTCAAGTGAGTGGAAGTGAGCTGCTTGGAGGATATTTGTAATGGGGAGGGTGTCAGGCCTAACAAAGCTTTTTCCTGAGAAGGCAGGTTTGAAACTTTATTTTGTTATTAAGGGTTAGAAAATTGGCTTTTTATTTGCTGGGATCTTATTGGCTAGTACCCTGCCAGCGGGGTACATTAACTTTCAATAGATGCCCAGCAAATACAAACTTCCAGCACAATTGCCCCTTAACCTATTCAAGTATCTCTGTGCCCACCCTGCTTGCCCATTGGTTGAAATCACCCAATTCAGTTTGAAAATGGCGCCATTTGTTTCTCTCGCTTAGCGAGAGATACTGCCTTACCAATACTGAAAGCTGCCACAGGAAGCCACACACCAGCCTCCTCTGAGCCCACTTTACTACATAAAAGAATTATGTTCTCTCTCCTGTTCTTCCATAGGATGCTATCAAAAATGCTTGTACCCTCCCTTAGCAGGCAACAGCAGCTTAGTTAGTAACCATTTGCTGCCTGCCAAAGTCACAACAACATTCTGTACAGTTTCCTCTTGCGCTTACCTGACAACGGGAATGCCATTGCATCCCACTCCCACCTCGAAGTGTCTAGCCATCCCCATCATCATTTCCCCCCAGCTCGTCATGCCAATAATAAGCATATAAAAAGAGATCTACTGCTACTGTAGAAGGGAGTCCATCATACAGCCCATGATATAGCTCTCAAATACTATACCCCCACAGTGTGACTTCAACTCCAAGCATTTGAGAAAGTTCGTTCCAACTAACCTGCTCATGCCAGAAAGCCGATTAGTACCACAGAACAGTAGAGAAGTGGCAACCATTTCTGTCTTGACTTTTTTGTTTTACTAGCCTTATTCATATCCTGTTTCATGTTCTGTGTGTGTGTCCGTGTGTGTGTGTGTGTGTGTGTGTGTGTGTGGTATGCGGGGGTGGGTGTCAACGATTCATGGCATTTTTCTTCATGCCACACTGCGGGGCTGTCTGAGCTGCTGACATGCTGTTTCACCAGTTACAGTTATTCATTTTTGTTCATTTTATTTTGTGGCAGTGAGAGCGATCACATTCAAATAACTGTATGGGGAAAAATCGGGAGCAGCTCGGTGGTGGCGATTGCAGTAACAAGCAGTCTGGTACGGATGAAAGATCCCCTCCCTGTCTCTCTCTAATGTGGATGCTCACAGTTTCAAGTGCCTACCCTTCAGGTTCCACCGAGATCCTCACAGTATTCCTATTGGAACCCGCCATCACTCATCTAAACAGCGCAGCTCAATATTTTCTTACCATGGTCAGAGACTGCTTCTCAATTACTATATCACACCCAGGTCGTCGGACTGCAACCACTTCTCCTTGGCCAGATAATTTAAAATGAATAAATAAATATATATACACACACACACACACACAACAAAATGTAAAATAAAAGGTTTAACTTATGCCCTGTATACTGCAGGGGGAGATAACCATAGAAACCAGCCTAAAAGGTACAACTTGGAATAAAACTCCCTAGGTAAAGGCAGAGGAACTATTTTATTACAAAAAAACTCAAACAGCTCAGAGTTTTAACATATAAACATAAAAGTATTTTTTTTTTTTTTTTTTTAAAACACATGAGATACAGTGGCCCATTTTCTAAGTGCAATAATACCCTCCAGGGTGGTCAGTATGGGCAATACCAGACCTTCCAGGGGCTGTAAGGCCCTCCGCCTGCAGATGTTGGCCTCATTACACCCCTGGGCTGTCAGTATTGCCTAATACTGCCCACCCTGTCGGGTATTATTGCTTGCTTAGCCAATTGGTTTGCTCATACAGTTCACAGGTGTGGTGAGGATATCTGCCCCTTGGGTAAGTCTGCATGCCTTATTAAGGGCTGTAGCTACCTATTTAAGTGCAGAGTTGGAGGCTGTGCCACAGACAGCTAGGCCGGATATTCAAACTGCACCATTCTGAGCGCAAGCCCTTGCGCTGCTCAAAATAGTTGCGCGGGGTGTGGCGGGCGATATTCAAAGAGGTTGCGCTGTTGAGCAACTCGCTTGAATATCACCCCAGCCACAGCCACTGTGCATGGTGCAGTGGAACTTGTGCCACCGCAAGTTGTCAGAGTTGAGCATTAAACTTGCGGTGGCGCAAGTACCATTACGCCATCTGCAAATTTCCGATATTCAAAGGTGACATGCAAATAAGGCCATAATTCATGCAAGGTGCAGGAGGGGCCATTTGCATGTGATTATAACCCCATCTGCATGCCATTAGCATGTGGTGCGATCCCGAGGACTTACGCCTGGCCGCCCTGCCGGGCAGCAGCCGTCGAGGACAGATATGTCTGAACAATACCGCCCCCAAACATCTCCGATGCCCGATCGCGGGCAGTATGTATGCAGATAACACCCTCCCAAACATCTCCGATGCCCGATCGCGGGCAGTATATCAAGACAACCCCCAGTGCCCGATCGCGGGCAGAGATGTAAAAAGCCCCCCAGCGAATATCTCCCTGGTGGTCAGTGGACGCAATGCCCGATCGCGGGCAGAATGTCCAGTGACAACCCCCAAACATCTCCTGGTGTCTGTGTCCCCCACACCCCTTGCGAAGCCTCCACACTTCCCGGCGGCGGGGGAGGCGGAGTGGAGGCGTAAATGAGTGAGCAGAACACTGGGCGCAATGTTTGAGGGATGTCACTGGACATTCTGCTGTGACGGCATTGATCCCTGAACCACGAAGAAGAAGATATTCGGGACGAAAGGCTTTACATTCTGCCAGCGATCGCTGAGGTGACTCGTTCTGCCCGCATCGAGCACTGGGGAGTTGTCTTGATACATACTGCCCGGCGATCGGGCATTGGGGAGCTGTTTGGGGGTGTCTGCATACATACTGCCCGCGATCGAGCATGGGGAGCTGTTTGGGGGTGTCTGCGCATACTGCCGCGATCGGGCATCGGGAGCTGTTTGGGGGTGTCTGCTACATACTGCCCACGATCGGGCTGGTGGGGGGCACAGGGACTGAGTTGGGGGCCAGCCACGGGTGGCAGCTGCTGTTGCGCCCTGCAATACAGCAGCTCACCTGTAGGTGGCCCTCAACCGATCCTTTTTTTTTTGGCTCAAAGTTGTGCAGGCACAGGTTGGGGGTTGCGCCTGCACAACTCTGCACAGCCCGACTGAATATTGGGTTGTGCAGTTTATGCATGGTTCCTCCCCCTCATGTTGAGCATGCATTGATTTGCATTGCGCTGTTGCTCAACCTGTTTTCAGTGGCGCAACTGCCTCCTGCTGAATATCGCAGAATGGCGCAATGTAGGACTTGCGCATGCGCAACCCTGTTGCGCATGGAGCAACCCTTTTGAATATCTGGGCCCTAATCTGTAGTCGATTATTGACAGAACTGAACTAGAGATGGAGAGGCAGAGCTGCAGGTGTAAGGTATTGCCTGTGCCTGTAAAGAACTCTACCTTTGAAGTTAACTGCCTTTACTACCTGATCTATGTGCTGCATGAAGGAGAAGGTTTCGTCTATCATAACCCCAAGGTATTTGAAGGAGTGTGCTTGCTCAAGCAGGACTGTGTTGTTGTTGGATATAGTCGGAAATGGCTTGTTTTTCTTATGCTGTTGACTAAAGAGGAGCATAGTTTTAGTTGTTTTCATAGCCGAGTAGAAGTTTTTGTGAACTTAACCATACCTCAAGTAAGGGGAAAGTGGACTGCAGTTCTTTCTGAAGTGAATAGACATTGGAGTTGCTGCTTAGGATGACTACATCATCCACATACAGAATTATTCTGCTCATGCAGGCCTCAGGAAGAGCATTCAGGAACAAGCTAAAGAGCAGGGGGGACCCAGGATTGATCCCTGGGAACACTGAGTTAGATTTCTTTAGAACCAGATAACCAGATATAGCCAGTCCAAGTTTGACTTTCTGTGATCTGTGTGATAGGTAGTCTTGAAACCAGTGGACAGGGTTAGTGGCCACATCCAAGGTCAATAATTATTCTAACAAGAGGAGTGACTGGCAGTGTTGAGTAGAAATAGGTTACAGATAAGGACTGCTTGCCCTAGTCTACTCATTTTCCCCTGCCTATAATATTACTGCATACCCTACCTGATCTCCTGCCCTTTCATCCCCCTTCTCTTTCCCTAAGATTCTCTTATGCCTATTCCAGGCATTCTTGAATCCCACTACTGTTCTCGCCACCACCACCTCCACTGGAAGACTGTTCCAGGAATCCACTACTCTTTCTGTGAAGAAGTACTTCCTCACATTTCTCCTGAATCTACTCCCTCAGGTTTTTTATCGTGCCCCCTTGTCTTTGAGCACTTTTATTTCTGAGAAATACTTCCTTCTTGTATCTTGTTTACCCCTGCGAGGTATTTAAAGGCCTCTGTAGTATTCCCCTCTCTCTCTCTTCCAGGGTGTACATATTTGGGTCCTTTAATCTCTCTTTGTAGGGCTTCGATGCCAGACCCTGTGCCATTTAGTTGCCCTCTCTGGACCACTTCCACATTGTTTGTGTCCTTCTGGAGATGTAGTCTCCAGAGCTGAAAACAGTTCTCTACTCTAGATGGGGTATTACCAGTGATCTATACAGAGCCAAAACCAACTCCCTCTTTCTGCTGTTGATACTCTCCCTATGCACCCTCATTCCCCCACCAGCTGCCTTGTCCCACTGCCTGGCCACCTTGAGGTCATCAGATATGATCCATCCAAGGTCTCTTTCCTGATTGGTGGTCATCAATACCAATCCCCCATTTTGTACTCCACAATGGGAAGAGACAATAAGTTTAAATACTTCCTTAGCCAATTCCTTCTTAAAATAAAATTGAGGTGGACAAGGAAAGCCAACTCTGTCTGCACCAACAAAATTAAGATAAGACTGAGAAACATTTCCATCTGATAAAATCAAAAGCAGAAAGATTCTGCCATCCCTTTAAGGTCAGCTACAGTACAGGCACAATTATCAATTTTTATGGTACTATTAGATTCATTTCTAGTCAGGGCCTTAACATTAGCCCAGAAATACCTTCCTTCCTCTCTCAGTCCACTCCTGTTGTCTCACTTCTCTCAGCCTTGCTCTTGTAACTACAGCTTCACTGCTCTCATTCATTATTATTTGCGTGTGTGTGTGTGTGTGTGTGTGTGTGTATATATATGTATATATATATCTACAGATATATACATGTGTATATAACACACACACACACACACACACACACACACACACACACACACACACACACACACCATTGGAGTGATGAATAACACTACTAAATAAAATGGGTTATTTTGTCTTGCTATCCAGCTGCAGCAGAAATAACATGTTATTCCCTGCAGCTGTTATTTCCATTACTACACTTTCACAGTGGCTTTCCTTGACTAATCAGGACCAATATAACACATTTCCATAACCTAGCTATGGCAGGACAAAGCACGCTGCTTCTACAATCCACCAATAGGTATAAAATTCCCATATTAATTCTGATTAATATGGTGAACATTCAGCATCTGTATTGCTCATTGAAACAAAATAACAACTTGCCTTTTTAATGTACTGAGCAGTGAAAATGCTACAGAATAACCCACCTGCCCATGGTATACACAAGAAACCCCATGGGTTGATCCCAAATAAACTTTTTGTTTACCCTTTAGTGATGCCAACAATGCAGCCTGGCACTCATGACTTCACCACCCCTTGCCAGGCTGCATTGCTGGCAACATTCCAGAGTGAATAAAAATCTTATTTGTGATCAACCCTTTGGAATATCCCCTATGTATATATCAAATACATAATGGGCTGCAGTAGAATAACACCTTTATTTCCACATGAGTAGTAAGAGCTACATAATTAACTAGTGGATTTGCCATTCATGAGTTATAGCTTTTACCACTCACTAATGGAGATACATGTATTATAAAATGGGAAAGAAAAATCCTGCATCCTTATTGGTCATTAAGCATGCATTAGAAGTGTCTAATGCACAGCTAAAAATAAGTGCTGCCAAGCCAGACACAGGACATTGAAGAAATCATTGAGCCATAGAATTTTAAAAAATACTACAGCACCATGTTCCTCCCCATCAAGACTACCCCCGACACCACACTTTCCTGTTTTATCATACAGTAAACCAAAAACACAATAGTAAAACAATAGTAAGGTAATTCCCCATTTGCTTTTACTGTGTTCTCGTTTAGTTGAATTGTTTATGCTCTTTCTCTCCTCACCCCCCACACACACAGATGGCCACTCCACTCCTTGAGCTACTGGAAACCAGCCCATCACTAACTTACTTTTTCAATTAGTAGCAGTAACTGACCTAGTAGTACAGCAGTTTTTCTCCTTTACATTTTTATGTTTGCTTGCATGCATGTGCAAGAAACATAGTGCCATCATCTGAGTTTCTGGAGGTGTGTCACCCCCTCTTCCAATTCCCTCCGTGTTTGCAGGTACAGCCACAGTTGCCCAATGCATGCTGCAGCTGTCTATGACAGCTCTCGGAATGCAGTGGCTTACAGTTCAAAGGGAGAGAGCCGCTTCAGTGAGCACGATCAGATAAGGGACGTGCTCACTGAAGTGCTCTCCCCCCCAAACAGTCTCCCAGGTGCCACGCTGGGAGCCCACCCCAGTGTGGCAACAATGTGTTTGGCTGACTGGGGTGCCCAATCCCCAGTCAGCTCCACAGTCCCCCCCCACCAAAAGGTTACCGAGAGCCACGCTGGGAGCCCACCCCAGCGTGGCAAAAGTCAGAATGGCTGACGGGGGTGCCCAATCCCCGTTGGCTCCACTGTCCCCTCAAAGCTTTCCAGCTGCCATGCTGGGAGCCCACCCCAACATAGCAAACGTCCTGCATCATAATTAAAAAAAAACTGAAAACACAAAATGGTCCATCGCAGTCTCCTTGCCCCTCTCACCCGGCGCCCACCCTCTGTGCACCCTGCCTCCCCACAGCCTCACCCCTCCTTTTCCTCTCAGAGCTCGGCGGCAGATCTTGATGGACGGGGCTATGTTTGCACTCTTCAAAGCCGACTGCAACTGAGGAAATGCCGGTAAGCTGTACAATGTAATGAATAGTGTGTTTTCAATTTTGCTGCATATCTCAGGCATTTTTGGAATTTTGCAGCAAATTTTCAACATGGGGTTTTGGGACCCCTCCTCATGAACTCTGTCACTGTCATGGCGTTAACGGGCCCGAAGGGTGATTTGCATGATCACTGCAAAATCTTCTTTTGGGACCGATTAAACAGCGGTGGGTGGTCGGTACTGTATATGACAGTCCGGATTTGTGAATCATCTCACAAATCTGGATCGTCATGTACGGCGGGACTGCATGCCCATTGGCTGTAGCTCTGCACCACCGGGCGGCAGCCCTACCGACAGTCAGTCGGCGGGCGGGCGGGCGGCAGGCGGGTTGATGCTGTCGCCACCGCCGCGGGGGAGCGGGTGGAGGGGCTTCGTGGGTGGGGGACACTAGACACCAGGGAGATGTTTGGGGGTTTGTGATGTGACATTCTGCCCGCGATCGGGCTTTATGGTCCACTGGACCACCAGGGAGATATTCGGGTTGGGGTTACATTCTGCCCGCGATCGGGCACTGGGGGTTCATCACGTGGCGCTCCCGACCGCTTCTGGGGTAATGTGTGTGTGTGTGTGTGTGGTGTTTCCTGTACCTGTACTGCCCGCTACCGGGCTCGGATATGTGGGGTTACATGTACTCCGTACTGCCCGCGATCGGGCTGTGGAGGATGTGGGCGGGGGAGTCAATACACTATGCCCGCGATCGGGCTGGTGGGGAAGACAGGGACCGAGTTGGGGCAGACAGGGGTGGCAGTTGTTGTGTTGCACCCTGCAATGCAGCAGCTCACCTGTGGGTGGCCCTCAACTTAAGCCTTTTTTTTTTGGCTCAAGGTTGTGCAGGTGCAGGTTGGGGGTTGCGCATGCACAACTCTGCACAACCCGACTGAATATCGGGTTGCGCAGGTTATGCATGGATCCTCCCCCTCCTGTTGAGCATGCATTCATTTGCATTGCTCTCTTGCGCAACCTGGTGCCAGTGGCGTAACTGCCTCCTGCTGAATATCGCATTTTGGACTTGCGCATGCGCAACCCTTTTGAATATCCAGGCCTTGGTGTCTATACTTCCACTGGCTTAGCTGCTCTGTCTCTCTGTCTGTGGTTACAATAATGCATGGCAAGCAAGTAAACATTTTCCCCAGCAGTGCAGTCACTCAGTCTACCAGACTGTATTCTATCAATTAAGAAATGGCAACTAATGGGACTCAGAGCTTGCAGGTCTTTCTGGAACTCTGTTTCTCTGTCCACCAGCATAAAGCTCACTTTCAGATCATGACATCATTGGGGGGGGGAGGGTCTGCCTCTCTTTACACTGTTCCATCTGACTTTATGCCACAACTATGGGATTTACCTGTCAATCTGGCTGTGCAACAGAAAAATGACCATGGGGACCACACACTTCACTCTGGGAACAAGCTTGGGTAAGAAGCAAGACTACAAACTTTGAACACTACAGCTACTGTTGCTGCACTGCCTGGGACTACGCGGCAGGCCTCGACTCTCACTCACTAAGCAGGGATAGTAATGGCTGCTCCACAGACTGCAATTTTGCACTATAACAAGATCAGAACAGAAACACAGGCTGATCCCTCAGAGGGATGGTTCACCACTAGCTGTCATATATTGTGGAGTAAGCAATGGACACTTGATGGTTGTTTACCACTCACCTGCCTTTATCTACCCCATGTTATAAGTCACTAATACACTTTCAGTGTTTTGTCTTCAGCCTTGAATATGTGTATATACATATATATGTATGTGTGTGTGTGTGTGTGTGTGTGTGTGTGTGTGTATATATATATATGTATATATATGTATGTGTGTATATACATATGTATGTGAATGTGTATATATGTATATGTATGTGTGTATATGTGTGTGTATAAATATATATATATATATATATATATATATAGGATATGTGGGTCGCCTGGTGGGTAATGAAGTTATTTGTACAGTAGCCTCACCTCGAGTAACCTCACGAGTGGGGAAGCCACGAGTGAGGTTTACTATGAGGTCACAGGCTACTTCTGTATAAATAGTCCTAATACCACCAGGTGACCTCAAGATATTAAATTTATGCAAAAGGCATTTTTTGTGTGCATTTTTGTGTTGCTGTGGTACTGAATAATGTATTTTGAGGACTTTTTTCAAGGGCTGTATTGTTGCGTGGTAGTTTGCCATTAATTTGTGACTAGGGATTGGTTGGGAGTCTGTTCATGAATGGGAGGGATGAATAGGAGATATGTGGCTTTTGATTGGTGGATAAGTTGTGGTGTGTGGTTTGTGATTGGTTCCGTGGAGGAGGTGGGTGTGGGTTGTGTGAAGTTTGAATGGCAGGGTAGTATGTTTTGTGATTGGTGGGGGCGTGGTTTTCCTGGGTGTTTGTGTATTCCGATTGGTGGAGGGTGTGGCTTTAGTGTGTGTTTGAGTGACAAAGGTGCATGTATTGTGATTGGTTGGGGGGGTGGCTGTTTAGGACCGAGTGTATTTATTGGATGAAGGGTGTGGCATTGGGTTGTGGCACAGTTCAGTTGGCAGCTTTGAGTGGGATACCTCGTGTTGGAGCTGCAGGGAGTGGCATGGAGCAGCGGGCCTTGCTTGAAGGAGTATGTGGGTTGGAATGGTCGCTTACCGAGGAGGAGGAGGAGTGCTTCGAGGATGGAAGAGCTTTGTGGAGTTTTTGTGTGGTTGATCATGGAGTTTTTTTTTTCCGTGGTGTTGTTGTTTCGATTGTGGTGTCTTTGGATTTATTTTGGATTTCTTTACAGAGGTTGGATTATTGGCCTTTGTTCCTGTGGAGTAGGACATGAAGACTCCATTTCTTGGCGGATTACAAGGAAAAGGGTTACTGGAGTTTTTTTTGGGGGGTGATGTTTGGGTTTTTGTTTACTTGTCTTGTGGAGGTTCTCAGACAGGGAAAACGGAGGTAAGTCAGTCTTTCAGTATTTTATTTCTGCTGCAAGGTGCAAAATAGGTGTTGTGACGTAGAAGTACAAGGCACTTTGCAGGAAAAGGTAATGGATAACAGTTTGATTACAAGTGCAGAATATATGAATTTTAAAGTATTAAAGGTGCACGTTTTAGAGATATAGGGGTAATGGGATGAGGTATGGGTGGTGGGAGCAAAGTTGCTTTTATTGACAGGAAACTGTAGTGATATAATGTAGTGGAAGGGAGGAGGATGGTAGAGATTGGAGGGGAAGGGTGGTAGAGAAATAGTGGTTGAAATGTTTAGTTTATTATTTATTGCAGTGCATACATTATGGAACAATAAATCTTTATTGAATAACAGTTGTAGAATGCATATTTAACAGTTTTAGGAACAGTGTAGTAACAGTGGCGGAATAAATTTGTACTGTGGAAGAGCTGTAACATCGATGTTTGTGCAGGAACAGTGAATATTTAGCAAGCCAAAGTGGTAGAAGCAAAGTTCATTTAACTGTTCTTTTAGTAAGTGATAGAATCAATCTTCGATGTGGATGAGTTCTAGGATCAATGTTTGCTGTGCTGGGCTTTGAGAGGTGTCTGGATGTTTTGCAGTAGTTCACACTGAAATCAATCTTCAACATTTTCGGGCTTTGCAAATTATGTCTTCATGCATTTGGTGGCCTTCTTTTTTTGTCTTTGGGTGGAGTGTAGTATTGCCTTTATGTATTACTCTGAGTCACTGTCATAGTGCAATACTCATGGCCTCTTCTTAGTGTAGGAGTCGTATTTATTTCCTGTGGGAAAGAGATTTTTATTGTTAGATCAAGTTGGGGGGGTGCAGTGTGGTATTGTGGTATCTTACCTTGTATAATCATAAAGTTAATGGTCTTCACTTGTATTGATGGTCTGTAGAAGCAAGTTCCTAGGATGTCTGAGTAGTTCTCTGGTATTGTTGTTAGAGGTGGTTGTGGGGCTGAAGCAGGTGTAGGATGTAACTGAGAAGTAGAAGTAGTAAGTTGTGGGTTGTTGGGTGCACTGCTGAGTATGTTAGAAATATTTTTCTGTTTTTCTTCATTTATTTTGGAGTAGTCATTCAAGCTTTGTAGTTGCTTGTGGCCAGAAATCTGTGCAATGTCTGTAGGAGGTATGCTACTGTCTGTGAGTTTCTGAATAAGGTGCTTTTGTACCAAATAGTTTGTTAGTCTTTTGTCTGTGTTGATAGTTGATTTTGTGATCATAGAGTTGACGATAGATGCCAGTTTGTGGATTCCTACTGTTTTTTTCTTGTACCAGGCATTAGGTGGCCCATCTTTAGCATGGAAGTTAGTAGCAAGAAAGAATGGGGAGTCTTCAGAGAGGCACTGAGGAGGTCTTTTGTGTTGATAGATGATATAGTTCTGCACTGGACATTTGTGAAGATTATTGGTGAGCTGGTAGGCTTTAGGTTTGATTCTGCGGCAGTCTTTAGGATTGCCTCCAGTGCAGATCTTAGTTTGTCTTTCCTGGTCGAGCTGAATGTATCTTTGGCCATTTTCATCAGTTTTGAGGACTATGTCTCCCCATTTGAGGTTTCTCATCTCCGTGTTTCCCCGAAGGCCTAAGTACATGCTGGCTATGAGCCACATGGTATTTAGAAGAGACTCAGGGTTGTAAGGTCCTAGTAACTGCTCGTTGTATAGTTTTTGTATCATAGAGTCTGTGAGCTCGTCTGCAGCTTTTGGTTTGGACCTCTTGCCTTAGCTTTTTAGATTTTTTTGCTTAGAACGGAGTGCTTGGCTTGCCTTTTCAAATGCTGGGGAAGTGAAGAGAGACTCGGTGTAGCCTTTTGTTTTTAAGAAGCGTTCAACACTTTGAAATGTTGCCCTGAGGGTGAGGGGTTTGTAGTCTGTGCCATCTTTTCTTAAGCAGTTTATAAAATAGTGGCAGAAGTAGCTGTTTAACTGTGCTGGAGGAATGTCCTGAAGGTGGCGTTGCTCGCCAAAGTTTTTGGTGAGGTAGCTATTGAACATTTTAGTGTCTATTTGGTATTTTTTGGCTGTATTAATGTTCCAGGCTTTTTCAATGTATAGGTCTATGTCGTCTTGGTCTATTAGGTCAGCACTGGTAATTGCTGGGTTTCCAGTACCGCTTGTGGAGGATTGAGGTTCTTCGTGTTGTCCTGATGGCACTGATACTTCAGAGGTTGCTAGCTGTGTTTCTGTTCCAGCTGAGTCTTCCAGTGGTTCAAGGTCATTCTTCAGCTGTGTCATTATTTGTTCCATCTCTATGTTGAAGTTTGTAGTGTTTTCTTTCATTTTTTCCGGTCATGAGGTTTAGGACCTGAGGTATATTGCCGTAGTTTGCATTTGCCTTTTGTATGGAGAAGGGTGGTTTCTGTGACAGCTCGAGGTGGTGTTTGAGTGTGCATGAGGTTTTGGTGCTTGGGATGGTGCTTGATTTGTGTTAGGTGTGCTGCACAGGTGTATAATCTAGGCTGATGTGCGATTGTGGTGCTGGTTGGAAGTAGTTCTGTCATTGTAAGGTATGATGTAATCACTGTACAGATAAATGGGGTGTGATGTAATCACTATGGGAATAACTTCACGTTATTCTCATAGTGATTACGTCATGGTCATTTATCTGTACAGTGTCTTAAATAAATGCTTTTATGCAGCAGTATTTATCCTGACGCCTGTTGCATATATATATATATATATATATATATATACACAGTATATGTGTATATATGTATACATATATGTATGTATGTGTATGTATATATAGGGGATATACAATGGTGAACTGTCAGATAAATGATTTATCTACACTAGTGCTGTTTGACCTTGGGTAACCTCACGAGTGCTGCAAGCCACAAGTAAGGTGTCCGAGGTCAGACAGCACAAGTATAGATAAATCATTTATCTGAAAGCTCAACATTGTATATTTCATTTATGCAATAGGGATGCTTTCTATGACTGCAGGAACATTTGGTTTTGACTGTCTTTTTTTTAAATTATAATTTCCTGGAGTTTTGGTTAACTTTCCTAGAGTATGTCTGCCTAGCATAGTGATTGCTATTAAATGAAACATCACTCATTTTGTAGAAAATTTCTTGTTGAACAAATGTCATGCTTACAGTACCATGCTACCTTTTTCATTTTAAAATTATTTACATTTGTTTGTCAAAAAAGGGAAAAGAAAATAGAATTTTATGCTGTTTGTTTGCTAATTATAAAAAAAAAATCTAAAAGGTATCTATAAATGAAACACCACTCATTTTGTAGATAATTTTGTGCTGAACATTTTCTGTGCTCACAGTACCATGCTATCATTTTTTGTTTTAAAGTTATTCACATTTGTTTGTCAAAAAAGTGAACAAAAAATTATATTTTCTTCTGTTTTTTTTTTTTTGCTAATTGTAAAAAATCTATAAGGTATCTATACTTGAAACACCACTCATTTTGTATTTTGTGCTGAACAATTTTCATGCTCACAGTACCATGCTATCTTTTTTCATTTTAAAGCTATTCCCATTTGAATATGGTTAGTACTGCTTCTGAGGCTGAACATTCTAAATGAATTCCAAAGAGATTTGTGACATAGTAACTGTGTGTATAAATGAGTAACTGTGTGAATAAATAAATTCATACACACAGTGATTCAGATAAATGGATTTCACACTCTGTTTATGTCCACACCTATTGCATAAATATATACGTGTGTGTGTGTGTGTGTGTGTGTGTGTATATATATATATATATATATATACACACACACACACACACACACACACACTGTAGAACTGATTATAATCACGCCTGTTTATTTTCGTTATATTCGCAATGTTTATTTTACAGTTAAAATAAAAGCAAAGCGATTAAATTTAGAAATTGTAACCATCAGTAATGGATGAGGAAGCGGAGCAACTGCAAGATTTAAAACAGTGTTTAATTCAGTAATTACAGTAACTTAATGTCCATTTATTTAATACATTCAAGGCACTCAAAAAAAACCAAACAAATATCTTCATCCCAGCTGCACCAGCGTATGGCAGATTTTGTCTATGTTAGAGGCTCCCGAACTTTATTCTGATCCTGCTCCCTTTGCTTTGTCTGCAATACATACGAAAGCAGACCAGCCTTAAAATGCAACTTAAATTTAAAATCAAAGATGGTAATAACAATATACTGGTATTAGCAATAAGAAACAATAAGACATAAATTTACCGTGTTCAGGCAGTTGGTATGTGTGTCCAGTATCCCTGCTTGTCTGAATCCATGAATAATGACATCAGGTTTTACTTCGAGCAATTCAGTGCTTGCCTGCAACCACCTTGCATGATGTTCTTTTAGTACCAATAGTCTTAGATTGATGTTTAGTTCTGCATTGCCAACCCCTGAAACCAGTTTGTCAGAAATTAATGCCGCATACCATGAAGTGAAGTGACCTTTCATCAGGTCCTTGAAAACTTTGTTTACCGAGATGTCCAGCAGTTGTAGAGAATCAGTGCAAGATGCTGGGATGTACATAGGTATAATACTGACTTCTTCCAGCTTCTGTAGAATGGGCGCAGTGTAGTGAGCTCTATACAAGTCAAAAAATTAGAATGGCTTTTTGTTCTTTTGGTAGGTCAAGTTGTGCTTTCACAGTCTCACAGTAAGTGGCAATAACCCGTTCAATGTACTGGATGGTTGTTTCCTCGTTAGCCCAGTGATTAACTGATTGCATGATGTCCCATTCGGATGGAAATTTGTGCTGTGGATGGCATGCTGTAGTCTTACCCTGGTAGATGGCTTGGGTGGGATGCATTTGGCTGGCAAGTGTGCAGGCAAGAACCAGGGAGACCTGCCTTTTATCCCCAAAACTGGTCAGTGAGACTTGACGCGATGCTGTGGCCTCCACAGTCCACTCAGATACTGGCACAATTTTAACTCCAGTCTCATTTAGGTTAATTACTAGCTGGGGAGGTATGAGCTCCTGTGCACAACAATTGGATATTCATTGTAAAAAGGGAGACTTTAGATTTAGGAAATCAGAAGGAACCTTGCATGCCACTTTTGTGCCTTTGCATTTACTGTAGCCCATTCTATGTAGGAAACCCCATGCCCATTTACTACTTAGTTGCAGGTGCCCCACATTCTCCACCAAAACATGAGGGCTGGTTGCCGTAACAATTCCCATTGCTATTGCCTGGATCACATGGCCATTCACTACCACGCCCTCTACCCTGAGTGACTATACGATTTTCTTTAACTGGTCTTCCAGATCTGATACCAAATATGTGGGACGACCTCTTGACTTTCTGGGCAAAATGGGAGAGAGAGTTGTGGAGTCTGGGTTTGTCCGCAATGCTGATTTGTAGTTCAGCTTAAATTTCCTAATTGTGCTCTCATTCACAATATCACCGGTTAAGGAGTTATGAGCTCATACTGCGGACATGACACCATGTTCAGCTGCATACTTGCCTAGATGAAACCGAACCTCCAGTGTATAATTAGCGTAGTTTGCTGGCCTGCTACGTTTGGAGGGAGGAGAAGAGGCTGCGATCTCTCGCACAACAGAGGCTGCTACATGGTGTTCAATGCTGGAGACTACTGCTAGTGCTTCAGAATCCATTTCTGAAGTTTCAAGTGGGTATTTGCATTTCTGCTGGGAGGGCTTCAACCACTTGATAAGAGACATGCTATCCTTAGAATGACTTACTGATTCACTGATTGACTAAATACGGTATTAGATCAGTTAATTGCCTGCACGCTTTCTTGTTAGGAATGTGCTAATTCAATCAAACACGATTAAGTTGGTGCACAGCTGATCGCGAATTCTGGCACCCTCGAATATAATCAGTTCTACAGTATATATATGTGTGTATATATGAATATATATATATATATATATATATATATATATGTGTATATGTATATATATATATATATGTGTGTGTATGTACAGTATGTGTGTATATATATATATATATGTGTGTGTATATATATATATATATATATATATATATATATATATATATATGAATATGAATGTATATATGTATGTATATTTATCTGTCTATATATGTGTGTATATGTGTATATGTGTGTGTATATGTGTATGTATGTATATATATACAGTATATATATATATATATATATATATATATAGTATGTATATAGGTATGTATATACGTATGTATTATGGTAGAGTAGCACTTTTAAGGTTAAAGGGACATGTTTTGCACCTTAATAACTTTGCCACCGTTAAATGGATTTGCCTGAAATTTGGTATGCATGATAGAGCTTGGGATGTGTTAAGTTTTGTACCAGTCGGATATATGGGTGAGGAGTTATTAAGCAACAATGAATTGCGCAATTACGCTTTTTTGTGATTTCTTTGCTCTTGCCTACAGATCGCATGGTTTATGCGACTGGTCTGAAAACATCAGGGAACGTGCGGCCGGGGTCTCCGATGTGCCTTTTGAAGATTACTTGAAAAAATATTGAATGGTTCAAAAGTTATTCAAAAAACAAGTTCCCATTATAAGTCAATGGGAAAAGTTAAAATAATCAACACTTTTGCAAAAGCACTTTTTAGTGTCGCAAATGGCCCTAGTAGTGTCGCAAATCCACCATTTTGTTTTCAGTTAGTGATCAGAAAAATGCTTGGCATTTAAACTTAGGACCCTCTAGGGACATAATTCTTTTTGTGTTCACCTAGTCAGACCCTGAGGATGCTAGCCATGTCTTTATTTTGGGGTGAAACACTCCAGAAATATGGTTTTCAAATTTCTGGAAACAGTAGTGTCACGAAGTAGTGTCGGACGCATGACACTTTTGCAAATTTTTGCGAAAAGTGTCACAAATTGCGACACTACTTTTCAGGCTATGGCCAAAATTAGAGGAATTCTTTGTCACCCTGCTGCGAACAAATGGTTTGGTCTTTTGGGCTGAGATTTGGAGGGGAGGCAGCCAACATCTCACAGATGTGCCTTTTAATGGTTTGGTGAAAAAAAAATTGCATGGTTGCCAAGTTACGGTACTCTGAAGTCACCATTTTTTCTCATAGACTAACATGGTGGCGTAATCCGTGCCTTTCAAGGCTTGTATGTCGAAAACGATGCAAGATACGGATTTTTTGTTGCAAATCACATAGCTATATGGGCTATCTAATATAAAAATCTAGCCAGAAAAATTATGATTTTTGTGACATTTTAATTTTTTTTCTATGTCATGCGGTTGCTGAGATATTAGCAATTACGTACTTCCAATGCTCGTTTTATGCTTTGATGCCCATTACAATGCATACATTCTTTGTGTTTCTCTATGCACCTGTTCAGCAAAAACAGGGTATGCACTTCTGTTCCTGTTACAGTTACTGTTTCCACTTGCGTTTATGTCCCCGTTTGCATTACTGTTCCCATGTACGCCACCGTGTGCATTACGCTTTACGTTCTCATTTGCGCTTGTGTTTTCATTACTGTTACCATTTGTGTTTCCACTACTGTTTCTGTTTACACCACCGTGCGTATTGCCATTTGTGGTTCCAACAGCCCTTTCATTTGCATTTCCTTTTCTCTTTCGTTTTACGTCTTCCTTGCTGTTACTTTTACCATTTGTGTTTGCAATTACGTTACTGTGCCCCTGCACATTATGGTTTGTGTTTCCATATGCACTTGCATTTCCTTTTGTGTTTCTGTTTCCTTTTCTGTTATTGTTGCTGTTACCGTTACCATTTGCATTTCCAATTGCGGTACTGTGCCTGTGCGCGTTTTGGTTTGCGTTTCCATACGTGCTTGTGCTCCAATTTACATTTCTGTTTCCTTTGGTGTTATTCTTCATGCTAACTTTACCATTTGCATTTACAGTTGCGGTACTGTGCCTGTGCGTGTCACGGTTTGCATTTACGTGTGCGCTTGGGTTCGCATTTCTGTTTTTTGTTCCCTTTCGCATTTCTTTTTCCTGTGACACTTAACATTTCCATTTAAAATACCACTGCCATCACTGCTTGTGTTACCAGTTGCATTTTAATATGCACTTCAATGTACGTTTGCATCACTGTTCGTTTTAGCGTCACTTTGCGCTTGTGTTTTTATTAACATTTCCTTTACCATTTACGTTTCTGTTACCATGTGTGCCACTGTTGGCGCTTATGTTTGCATTGCTGTTCCTGTTACTATGTCACAAGACATCACGTGGTGGGGGCCCTGTGCTCCCGCCACTGCATTACTTTCACTATTTCTCGTCATCATTCTCAAAAAGAAGAGAAATTAGAGGCAAAAAACTCCATTTACAGCATCAGTTAGGGTTGTTCCTCAGTGACAAAAGCAAGAAAATTAGCTGTTAGGGTTGAAACCCCCCTTGGACCCCTCCAGCCCACTCCCCAACCAGCATCGGTGTGTGGGTTGGGGTCATCAGTCCTAACTCTCACCCCATTCTCCTATTCATCAGCTTCTTTACACCCCTGACCCTCACTCCAGGTACTGCATACATGGTGTAGATCTACAGTAAAAATAAGCCCATGCACATCAATGCTGCACTTCCCTGATTGCAGCAGTAGACAAGTTTGCACAGTTAGGATGAGTAGAGAGACACAGCAACACTAAGGCTGTGGATATCATGGTGTAGCTTCCTAATTGCAAGGTCAGTAAAGTTAGCACAGTTAGGAGTTGCATGGTCTCAGCCAGGCAATGCCCACACCAACCCCCACAGACCAGGTACTGTGTACTGAGTGTAGAGCCACAGCTAAAATAAGGGCATGGACATCAATAGTACACTTCTCTGATTGCAGGTGTACACAAGTTTTCAGAGTTAGGAGTTGCACAGTCTCAGCCAGGAATTCCCCCCCAACCAGAGGAGGTACTGCATCCTGAGTGTAGAGGTACAGTAAAACAAAAGGCCATGGACATCAACGGTATACCTCACTGATTTCAGATACACTCCAGTTACCATACTTATGGCTTGCATGGCCTCAGCTATGCAATGCTCCTCCCACACTATAGATCAGGTACTGTATATCGAGTGATGAGACACAGCAAAACTGAGGATGTGAAGATCAATGATACAGCTCCCTAATTGTAAGTACACTCAAGTTAGCACAGTTAGGAGTTGCATGATGTCAACCAGGCAATGCCCTGCCCCTACACAGAACAGGTACTGTGTACTGAGTGTGGAACCATAGGAAAAATAAGTCCATGGACATCAATGATACACTTTCCTGATTGCAGCTGTGCACAAGTTTGCAGAGTTAGGAGTTGCACAGTCTCAGTGAGGAATATCCCCCCCAAACCAGAGGAGGTACTGCATCCTGAGTGGTAAGCCATAGTAAAACAAAAGGCCATGGACATCAATGGTACACCACCTTGATTACAGGTACACTGCAGTTAACACACTTATGACTTGCACGTCCTCAGCCACCCAATGCTCCCCCCAGAATGCAGATTAGGTAATGTGTCCTGAGTGTAGGGTACAGGAAAACTGAGACTGTGGACATCAGTGGTGTACCTTCCTAATTGCAAGTTCAGTAAAGTTAGCACAGTTAGAAGTTGCATGGGCTCAGCCAGGCAATGACCCCACCCAACCCCACAAACTAGGTACTGTGTACTGAGTGTTGAGCCACAGCTAAAATAGGGGCATGGACATCAATGGTATACTTCCCTGATTGCAGCTGTACACAAGTTTACACAGTAGTTGCACAGTCTCAGCCAGGAATCCCCCCCCAACCAGAGGAGGTACTGCATCCTGAGTGGAGAGGTACTGTAAAACAAAAGGCAATGGACATCAATGGTACAGCTCCCTGATTGCAGGTACACTCCAGTTAGCACACTTATGACTTGCACGGCTTCAGCCATGCAATGCTCCTCCCACACTATAGACCAGGTACTGTATAATGAGTGGAGAGACATAGCAAACTGAGGCTGTGGAGATCAATGGTACACCTCCTTAATTGCAAGTACACTCAAGTTAGCACAGTTAAGAGCTGCATGATGTCAGCCAGGCAACGCCCCCGCCCCCCCTACACAGACCAGGTCCTGAGTGTGGAACCACAGGAAAAATAAATCCATGTACATCAATGGTACACTTTCCTGACTGCAGCTGTGCACAAGTTTGCACAGTGAGGAGTTGCACAGTCTCAGTCAGGAATTTCCCCTGCCCCCCCAACCAGAGGATGTACTGCATCCTGAGTGGCGAGCCATAGTAAAACAAAAGGGCATGGACATCGATGGCACACCTCCTTGATAACAGGTACACTGCAGTTACCACACTTATGACTTGCACATCCTCAGCCATGCAATGCCCCCCCCACACTGCACATTAGGTAATGTGTCCTGAGTGTAGGGTTCAGCAAAACTGATGCTGTGGACATCAATGTTATACCTTCCCAATTGCAAGTAGACTCAAGTTAGTACACTTAGGAGTTGCATGGCATCAGCCAAACTTTGCCCAACCCCAACCCTCAGACCAGGTACTGCATGCTGAGTGTAGATCTACAGTAAAAATAAGCCCATGCACATAAATGGTGCAGCTTCCTGATAGCAGCAGTAGACAAGTTTGCACAGTTAGGACTTGGACAGTCTCACCCAGGAATCCCGCACTCCCAGGCCAGAGCAGAAACTTCATACAGAGTGGAGAACTACAGGAAAAGAAAGACCAAGGAGACAGATGGTAGACCTCTGTTATTTCAGGGACACAACAGTGTGTACAGTTGTCGCCTACACGGCCTCAGTCATGGAATGCTACTGCCACACTACAGAAGAGGTAGTGTATCCTGAGTGGATAGAGAGAGCTAAACTGAGGGTGTGGACATCAATGGTATACCGACCTAATTGCAAGTACACTCTAGCTAGGACAGTTAGCTGTTGCATGCCTCAGGTAGGCAATGGCCCCTAGCATGACAGAGACCAGGTACTGCATGTTGAGTGGAGGGACACAGTGAAAGTGAGGCAGTGGATATAATGGTACACATCCTTGATAATCAGTACTCTTCAGTTACCACAGTTATGAACTGCATGGCTTCACCCAGGGTATCCGGCCCCCCCCCATGAACAGGTGCTGCATACTGACTAGAACTACTGTTTTTAACTAGTTGTTCAATAAAAACAATGTATTGTTATGAAAAGATTTTATTCGTAATTAAATATATATATATATATATATATATATATGTATAAAAAGTCATGGAAATAATAGTTTAGCTTTTTTTAGCAAAATCAAAATAGACTTACAAAAATATATAGAAATATCTGTTGGAAACAAAATTTTTTTTTATACAAAAATAAATGTCTCGTTAAAATAAATTAAATACAAAAAAATTAGGTTGCTCATCAAAAGCAGAAGGAGGTGTGTTGTCTGGCTCAGCCAGCCCAGGCCAGAAACTGGAAAAAATGTAGAGGCACATCAGAAGTGGAAGCTGTTGCACCAGCTTGAGGAAATACCAGACGTAGCTGTGGAGGCTATCCATCAGTGGTTAGGGAGACTGCTCATGGTGACAGGTGAAGCAGTGTTGCTGTCCGCACTGGCACCTGCCGCTGTGCTCACAAGCTCGAACGGAAGGTTGACTGTTGCTTGCTGAGCAGTTAATAGGCTTATAATTTTTTCCTGTTGTTCTGTGATTGTTTTTAAATCATTGTCGTGTTGTCTTTTCTTGTCTCTGATTTCATTTGACAAACAGTCAACCTTGTGCTCGAGCCTCCAAACACAACGGCAATGCACAGTGTGCTACTTTTTACATAGCTGATCTGTAAAGAGAAAAAAACAAACTATTACTATGTGAGAATGTTGTTATGTATAGAAATCTATTACTGTGATGGAGTTATAATAGTATTGTATTTATGTAATTATAGTGTTATGAAGCAGTAGATGTGTCAGTGGTGTATCATAACAAGTTGAAATGCTGCCACAATATATGCAGTCTGTGCTATATATGTTGCTTAACTGTATTGTGTATACATTGCATATGAGGCACTGTATTGTGAGTTTGCACTGTCGGTAAAAACAACTATATATATTTATGTTAGTGCATCATCATAAAGTAACACACAAGTTGGAAGAGTAAATGATTACATTTAATCATCTACGACATGTCCTACTCCTATAGGTAAACATAAAAGATTGTATACCATGTCTTGTCTGGTATACATGATTGTTCATAAGTGAAGAAATGTTATGGCATCTAGGGATTGTTTGTGATCATCTACATTATGTCCCTGCCCCCCCGTCCCTGCCATTGTGTGAGTAGTGGATATACTATGTTATGACTGAAGAGCCACAGACAAACAAATCCTATGTATAGTGATACTACAACTGCATTGCTTACATACTGCAATAGTTTGGATAGTTGTGGATTTTCATGGTACCAGGGAGGTGAGACCTCCCTGTGCAGACTTATAAGACAACTAGGTTATGTGTATTAACAGTAGAACTGGATGGTTACAGTAATAGGGCGGCAGAACAGTTAACTGCTGTATGTAATGGTGCAGTGAATAGTACCAGGCTGAAAGCTAGGTGGTAGGTCATTGGTGTAGAGTTAAATAACACAAAAGGCAATGTCATAGGTATTGCAACTGTGTTACTGCAGTAATATAGTACATGGTACAGTTACTAGTTGTATCTTGTAGCTATGTAGTGACAGGTGGTGGTATCCAAGATATGAGTAGCTGATGTACAGTACTTTGTACCTCTGATTGTTGTATTAACAAATACTTTTACAAGAAATAATACAATGGCAAGAAAAAATCCTGGACTCTGGTTGCTCAGTCTGGGACTGGACCCATGATGTTATCCCAGTACAACATCACGGGTCTAGTCTTAGCACTATTAACCTGCAGATGGCCATATGCTCCATACGGTTGATTGTTTAATCTTCTCTTAAAAAACAGATATATAATCTCACACAGAAACATATTTAAAATGATATTTTTTATTCTGTATAACAACGAGCAACTGTATAATAGCAATAATGGCAACCAGGGTGTGTGTCATTTGGGATAATATCATGCCTCAGTAATTGGACGCACTTGGCCTGCGGTCTTGTTCCCAACTACCTGAGGCATGACATTATCCCAGCATGGCAGATACCCTGGAGGGCATTATTGTTTAATTAACTGATACTTTTTGCAGTACTGTATAACGTTTGTGTCAGGTTTTTTTCTTGCTCGACTTACGTTTAGGGCTAGCAGCACACTCCTGCTTCACCTGTCGCACTGGTGTTTCTGATGTCTCCCCAACCACAGTAAGACAGATAGATGTTTTTTAACATATATGAAGGTATTTCAGTTCTCTAAATGATACTGTTATTATATTCTGAGTGTTGACAAATACTTTAAACAAAAGGAATGCGTCTATACGGTTCAGCTGTATTACTTTATTAGGTTGTTATTGAAAAAGTTAGTAATTGTTTATTAGCAGCTAAATAATAACAGTCCTTATCTGCAAGTGATGGGAGTTACTGCATCCTGAGTAGAAAGTTACATGTAAAGAAAGTAGAGACACAGTGACACTGTACGTGTGTTGTCACAGTTTGAGAAATATTTGAACTGGTAAGAAGTACAGTATATGGTATTACACATGGAGATCTCACTGCGGCAGGTGTAACCCTCCCACTACACATTGTGCCAATGTATTTTTTAAGTTTAACAATGGCCATGAACATCTGGCTGACGGGTAACCAAATTAATGGTAGACAACTTGGAACACTTAGGTGTTTCATGACATGACAGAGGCAATGTCACGTCGCCTACACATACAAGTTGTGAATGGTGCCTTTGCAGTGATAGTGAAACAAATTCTATGGAGATAAATGGTGTGACTCTGTGAGGGGGGGCATTACTTTTCCATGGGTTTTGACCAGTAACATACATGGCAACTGTTCAGTTATTGGGTACACAATGTTTATTTCAGTTGATGAATACAATTTTAATCTCAACAAGAAAGTAACAGTGTTTAGGTGCAGTGTTACAATTATTGGGTACTGTTGCTGTTCCCATACCCCGCCCTCACCCCCACATACTCTGTTCAGACACAGACAGACTGATATTTAAGCAGTAAGGCACAACAGGGTGTGGGTTACTGGGGATTTACCCACGCTTTGTGTAGTGTGTCATGAGACACGGCCGAGTGACTTAACCACACAAGAAGTAGATAAATCACCCAATAATTCACACCCTGGAGTGCCTTATTGCAATTACACAATGGATCCATGTGTAACATTAATTTAAAATGTGTTCAATTAGGCTTTTCATAAATGCCATTTGTCAGCTGTTGGTTATGCTGGATTTACCCATGTTCATGTGACATGTTCTGACCAATGAGGTTACAGGATTTTCACACAACATTGTATTATGTGTACCAATTTGATAGTAACATATTCATTGAAATGATTTTGTATGTAATGGTTAGGAAATCACTATGCCTATAGCTGTGATACATACTTATGAGTTCACTTTTGTTCAAACAGAACTCTGTTTTGTGACTAAATACTTCATTCTTCTCTATGTAATTCTTCCTGAATCATTAGTACTGTATAAGGTATTGCTTTTTAGTCATACAGTTAAGATGTGATCTGTCTTTAGTGTAGAACATACAGGGGGGTACTACTGGCAACAATTCCAGAACAACTTGCTAATAATTGAGGTCAATATACTTGGGAAATTAGTTATCCTATGTGCTCAGTGATTATTTTTTGTGTGATAATACAGAAACTATTTCTGGTTTGCACTTTGTAGACTGATACAAATTGTACAGTACATACCAATCTTACAGCAGCTTAGTGGGTTCACTGTATCAAATTGTGATCGATGTAGACCTGTAATAGTAACAACGGTTAGCTTTTTGTTGTGCAATTTTCTTACCTTTTGACTTGACAATAATCACACTGTCTGCATCATAATGTTCAGCCTTCACAGCCTGTTCTGCAGCTGGTACTACCTCGCTTCATGGTGGGGAACACCTTCGCCGATCTATGACATGAGAGATTGGAAAGATTGCATTGAGTATGGTATTTGTGTGATTCTAATCGTTGAAAGATCTGTCATTGAAACAATGTATGGCATTGATAGTTGATACTACTATCTATAATGTCGATAGATAATTTTGAACCTTGGCAACTGTATGTCTAAGCTGCCCATGCATTTCAATAGAAGATTGACATTTGATTGCTACAATGCAAAGAGCCAATCAGAAAAGTCACATTTTTTAGGTCATTTGAAGTTATTATAAGGGTCTAAAAATGCTTATATTTGAGTCGTTGACACTGTTATGAGAGCCTTACATTGATCTTCTTACTACTGTGCTTTTACAGGATACTCTGGAGAGGTTGGGGTTATGTTACATTATCAATTAAATCATTACTTGAGGGTAATATGCCACCCAACTTTGTGTCGTACAACATTATACCCACAGGTGATCATTAAGTAGTACATATCTGTAACTCTGCAGAGTTCATCATTGTTTACTTAACACAATAATAATGTAATTTGTTTTTTTTCTACAAAAGAAAACATGTTTAGTGACACATAGTTTCTCTACTCACGGTCTGTTAGGTGCTCCCCCGCTTTCGGTTTTCCTGCTGCCTCCCACATCTTGCAAGCGAGGTAGTACCAGCTCACATCACTGTCAGGTATCTCCTCTCTCTCTCTCTGTTTCAGTACATATAACTGCTGGCACAACAGCTTCCACTTCCTTTTACACATTATTGGATTTTTGTTGCGTACCTTGTGGATGGTACGCATTTATTCGTGGATGCGCCTCCACATTTTTTCCAGTTTCATGTTGGTACTCCACATTAGTATACGTGCATTTCCCGTGACCTGGGCTGACTCAGCCATGTCACACACCTCCCTCTGCAACCACAAACACATTCTTACTCAGTTAGTTTTGCTGTAGAAAGCTGTAATAAATAGAGAATAAAGAGTATGTTAGGACACAGTGTTGTGAGATATTCATATTTTCAGGTGTATACATCTCATGGTGAGGATGATCACACACTTAAATGTTTGTGATTGTATATTTAGAGTTATATGGTGTTCATGATAAATACAAGTGATGGATTGTGTGTATACAATATCTGGTGTTGCTTGGTGGCACTGCACTGTGAGATGCACAGTTCTGTGTGTAGTGTTACTGGTAGCACCATGCCATTCACTGGTGCTGTTTCTAGTTTTGTACAGATGTTGGTGGACATCATTGGTAGTATAGCTGCCAAGTCAGTATTGTATGGCAACTTGGGGAGGGGGGTGGGTGATTCCTAGTACTATTGCTGCCAGGAGCATAATCATATAGGCAATCAGGGGAAGGGGAATAGTTAATGCTGCTCAGAATGTTTAATAGTTTGAGTGATCGTTACATGATATGAAATTTTTAAAAACAATTATGTTTTAAATTATAAGTTTCAGTCTGTCTTAGACGTATAGTGAAACAAAACTGTTGTTTTTAAATAGAGCTGTCTATTTGCTATGTCTGTATGTTAAATGAAACTCAGAACATTTAAGTGAATCTGAATGCATGTAACAGTGTGATAGGAAGATAGCATCATTTTGTATGTGTGTGTAATCAGTGCAGCTTTTTTATTTTTTGACCAATTTAATGGGATCTTAAAAGAGCCTTTTGTTTACAATTATGCCTGCTGTTACAGCCTGATATTTTAGAGGACTGTGAGTATTCCATCTTGAAGGTCACCCAGGAAAAGGCAATTGCCAGCATGTGAGAAGTGCACAACATCTGGTAGGTAGAGCCAATCATTACAATATTTAATTTGAGGATGACGAATGGTGTGCATCCCAGCCATGCAAAGGTATCCAGATATTTGAATGTTTACCTTTCTGTGAGCTCTGTCAAGCAGGTACATGTGCTGTTCTGTTTGCCAGACTCTACATTCTGTAATATCAGAAAATATGATTTTACAGGCAGGCAACATGTGCATGATAGACGCGCAAGGTCCAATTTTGCTTCTGTGACTAAATCTACCCACCTTTTAGTGCCCAAATCATTACCTCCAAGATGGATCAGCAGTATGTCTGGCCGAGCTTGAGTAGTCAAAAGCTGTGCATTGTTGGCATAAGATGCTCCCACCTCATGCCACCTCTGCCAAACCACTTTACAGAGCAATTTGGAAGCTGCAGGTCTGTCCCAAAATCACTCCTCTGCGCATACTCTGAAGCATGCCTTACTATGCTGCTGCCCACTACCCACACATTCTGTCTGCTGTTTTATGCCATTCTTAGCTTTTAAACTGAGAAGTGGACAGAGAGCTACCAAAAAAATAAGTGTTTCACCTGCAGAGGCTAGCCACAAGTGAATGTGAAACTAATGTTTCCCTCTCTGCTTCAACACTGATTTTATGGGCTGATACTAAACAGACTGATTTGCCATGTTATTGGTTAATGATTTACCATGATTGGCCAATACAGTGCATGCACTGACTATTACTACATTGAATGGCTGTTCTTGCTGTGAAACACAAATGCAGAAATATTTCTTAGAGGGAAAATGCAACATTGCTATTGGCTACTTCAAACAATTACAGCTAAACAGAAAAATGTGATTGGTTCTCTCTCTTGTTATGATACACATGCTACTTGCTTCTGCCTCCATTTGCAGCTCTATCTGTGCTAGTAAGTATTGATAAAGACTCTTACTTTAAACTGTTATAACCTGTTTTTACAGTATGGCAGGTAAATAATATTATCATAGTCAAATACAGCATGAAAAAATGTTTTGTTTAATACTATTTTTGTACTGCTAATGGTTTTTATGATGCTAGAAAGGTTGATTTCAAAAATGTGACGTACTTACAGAGTGAAAAGCAGGGTCTCTGCAGTTTTCTCAAAGATGGCTGCTATGTCCCTCTTCTTCACTGTTCGGTGGTTGTGATTGGCTGTTTGATATGGCCTGATATATGTGGCGGTACATTGGTTGCAGCGTGTGTCACTCAAATAGGCACCAGTCTGTGATTGGCTGACTGTGCAAGGGGGTGTAAAATAATTGGAATTTGCGAAAGTGTCATTTGTGCGACACTATTAATTGACACTATTATTCAACACTGTCGTGGGTGTGACATTACTTTGCGACACTATATTCGACAGTGTTGCATGCTCAACACTACTTTTTGCGAAAGTGTCGCATGCACAGCACTATATTTTTCAACAGTGTCGCACGTTCGATACTACTTTTCTGATTTTTTTAAAAAACTGTTTTTATTAGGTAGAACAGCAGTGTGGATGCTTAACACTGTGGCACTATTTGATTTTTGACATTTTTTGATATTTATTGTCATTAGTATTGACGTTATGTTTGTCACCATTTGAAAAGTCTGTCTATTGCTTTAGTGAGCTTCACTTACTACAGTAATTATCTCTACAATGTTTACTAGGCAGTAGTATTATTTGTTCTTATATGAGATACAGATGATGCATGATAGTATGTGATGTTAGAAACACACTAAAGACATGAATTTAAATTTTTTTTCTGTACTTCCTATACAGGTGTCTAATTATTCTGTAAGATTGGTGTACTGAACTGTGAATACTGAAACACCGAAGATGCCATCTAAACACAGACAGAAGTCTATGCAGAGATGAAACATGTATCACAGTACTTCACTGTTGCATTAGGATGATGTGAAAGTCAGTAATGCTTATCCAAGACGTGAAATGATTCAGCATCCCAGTAAAGGAGTGGATTCAGAGCTTTATCACTCTGTAGGGAAAGGACATGCTTGCTCAACAGCAAGGAAAGAATGTGTAGGTAAGCAACAGTTGTGCAGATCTGTAAGCAGAAAAGCTACTGTTGCAAAGACATGCATAAACACACGTACTAAGCAGCAGCAAAAATGTAGAGCTGCTGATGCTTATCTGAGGAAGCAGAAGTATTTTCAATCTCTAGCTTCTAAAGCCAAGATTGAAAGACTTATTGCTGCTGTGATGAGACGTGAGCGCAGAAAAATAGTCATCTGAGCTTGATGAAATTGCGTCTGAAAGTACACACATTTGTTAATAGGGCAGTTTTTGCTCTTCAACATATGTGGTGTAAGATGTCTCATGTACTTGAGCAGTTTAGGAAAATTGTATATGATGTAAAGATGAGGTTACAGTGGTATCCTATCTTGGACATGCACAATTTCTGTGATGTTTTCACAGGACAGTGGCTGCACACACAGCACTCAGAGGCATATTTCTGGAAGGAGTCATATCTCTCTCAGAAAAAAGGACAGCAAGTTGTGCATTGATGAGTCCGGGAAAGTGTGTAATGTGCTCAGCATGTGTGATGACACTACGATGGAGTCAGATGATGAATGTGACTCAGCTACTCAGGTTCGTAAGCGTCAATGTCTGCTGTGGACATGCGATGACACGTGCAACCATAGGCAATCATCGTTTGACAAAGTTGAGCACTTTATCAACCTGTTTGTCATTACTGACTGTAAAGACATACATAAACTGTTTGAAAGCATAGACCTTTGTGAGCTCCATCCACACACTGGACTTATGGGTCACTCCCTTGCATGTCTAGATAGTGGTGTTTGTGACAGTGTCTTTCACCATATGCGCATGCTGGCAGTACATCAATCAGGAATGAGGAACTTTGTGTACAGGGTATATGAAGTTTGTCGAGTTGTCACTCAGTATACTCATCTGAATGAGTTACTGTTGTCTGGTGACATGCACGGTGCCATTCAATTTTTGAAACAGCTGCGATGTGTCAGCACTGTGACTGATAATGTGGTTACTCAGTCATCGATTGCTGATGGGAACTGAGTCTCTGTCTTAGAAACTGATATTCTCAAGCAGTCTGGGAAATCAATTGCCAAATTTGAGTTGGCAAAGAGACAAGTTTGACTCTGTATGTGTGTCATGTGATTGGCTTTGTTACGAGAAACAAACGGTCACAGTGAACCTGGAAATCTTGTCACCATACAATGACATGTGGTTTTGCCTTACAGCATATCTTCTATTGAAGTGTGAATTTCACTTAGAACCAATCATTGTGATGTGCAAGCACTGTTTTTCCAAAGTGAAGTGTAACATTCTGCCACCAAGGTCAGTCTTGAACACCATGGAGGCAGATGTGACACCAACTGAGATTGCCACATTTAATTTGTTTGAAAGGATTCTTATTCAGAAGAAGAAGAAGAAGAAGAAGAATCAGCATTTATATAGCACTTTTCATACATCCAAAGCGCTTTACAAGCAATGCTAGACTGGTAGTGAAGTGACTGAATGTGTGGTGGTGGCCATATCGCACATCATCACCCACACACAGCCTGGATAATTGCATGAACTAGTTTTTATGGGAAGGGGAATGTTGGCCAGGACACCGGGAATGTTCCCTACTTTGCGAAGAGTGCCCTGGGTTCTTTTACTTCCACCTGGACACCCACCAGGACAACACCAGGATGGGCAGAAGGGACCTTGGTTTAACATCTCATCTGAAGGATGGCACACCCCAGCAGTACAGCACCCCCCAATACTGCACTCGGATGCCAGCGATTTTTAGGTGCAAGTCCAATCCTGGTGTGGGATGAGAACCCATGACCTTGTGGTCCAGAGGCGGATGTGCTACCAACTGAGCCACGCTGACACCTTCCACTGACATATTCAGACAATGAAACCATTTCAAACTATTCTACACATGAACACAAAGACACAGAATATTCCACAGAAAGAACTCATCAGATCTCTTAAGGGTTCCATCATGTATCTTCCACTTCCTCTGCAGGAAAATGTGTAGGCTATCTCCACTGAAAACACTTTGGTCATTCTTGTAAAAGTGTCAATAAAGTCTAAGGTGATTTGGCAGGATGTTGTTAAAGTTGAGAAGGTGAAGCTTGCCGTTACTCACTTAAAGAACAACCCTTTTTATGTAGACCTTAATATTGATCACATCACTAGTGTGCCTGTTGGTCATGATGAGTTGGAAAGCACAAAGCCAATGATTGAGAAGGTCAATGTGGAAACAAATGACAATGTGTATGAACAGTACACAATTCTTCCACTACATGGCAGAGATCCGGTAGGGGACAACATTGATCTTTATCAAATGAAACAGGTGGAAGGTGAGCTGTCAGCATTTGGGAGGCAACACTCGAAGCACGCTGTTTCCCAGACTTATTGCCAAAAGGGACAGGTGGTCACCTGGATGAAAGAGAAGTGCATGTACAGGGTGTTGAGTACTGAACAAGCCATGTGCTCAGTAAAGATGGTAAATTCAGATGCAACATACAGTACCTGTTCCATCTCCTGCGGGAGAGTGAACTTAGCATACTGTCTGCGTCTATTGCACATAGTATTCGTCTGAGTACTCTACTTGATGGAATTACAGCTGCACAGTTTCTTCAGAAATTGAAGCAGAAAGATGAAAATGTGCAAGTGAATTTGTCTTCTATTTTGACAAGTCTATGTGGCACCAAAGAATATTGGTACCGTAGACACTCCGAGGTGATGACAATGCTGCGAGAGCATGGTGCAGTTACATGGTTTGACACACTGAGTTGTGCTGAATATGCCTGGGATGAGATCATAGAACTGTTGAAGTGGGCAAATTCTGATGTTGTGGGTATTTCTTCAATGACCCTCGGAAAAATGTGTTCACTTGACCCGGTCTCTGTCACAAGGCATTTCCACAAGTGGTTCCATGATATTCTGACTTTCATTTTGTCAAAGGACAATCCGCCTCTTGGTATTGTCGAACATTACTTTTGGAGGATGGAGTATCAAGCGCAAGGTGCTCCTCATATTCACATGTTGCTGTGGATCAAGGATGCCCCACACATAGGTGAGCATGAAGCAGCACAAGTGCTAGCATTTTTCAAGAAATACATCATTTGCTGTGTTCTGGGCAAGTACGGCAGTCCTACACTGTGGAAGTTGGTGCAAAAGTTCCAGTGCCATATTTGTGCAAAATACTACTGCTGGGTAGTAAAGAACACATCTGATTGGTACACAGGATGTCGTTCCGGATTTCCTAGATATGTCTGTCAGGATGGTTGCATAAATGATCTGTTTTCAGCAATGCAACACCACTTGAAGGCAAAACAAACCAAGAGGGTATATGAGTTACCCAGAGATGAGAAAGAGGTGTACATAAATTACTACAACCCCACTCTTCTCCTAATGTGGCAAGCAAACATAGATGTTTGTGTAACCCCCCTGTTACCTGGGGATACTAGAATCCCAGTAAGACCTAGTGGTAGGCAGGGAAGGCAGCTTGTGAAACTCCAGTTAAATGGATTTCACACTGTCTCACTCTGTTCTCAGTCTCAGCTGAGACTGAGGGATGACATCGCCATAGAACTCTCGCAGCTGCATGAGCCACACTGGATTCTGCAGTTGGAAGTTAGGATAGAATGTTGGAGAATTTGAACAGAGAGTCTGTGTGCAGTCTTGGAGAGAGGAAGTAGCACAGCTGTCTGTGTGCAGGCTCTCAGAGCCGTAAGCTCTGTTTTAGAGCTACTGTAAGGGAGGTGTGTGTTTCCACCATAAGAGGAACACAGAAGCTGATTGCTGAAGTGGTGGAGACCGCTGTTACTGGTCCAAGTGCCCCATCCCTGAGGGGATGGGGGAGAAAGGTTTGCCTGTTTTCCAGGGGCAACCCTCCTGGTTCTGGCTAAGGGAAGAAGCTGCATTTTTCAAGTTGTGCTGTGGCACAAGAAGCTGTGGGAGAGAAATTCCTGTGAGGAATCACCTGTGGGGCACCTGCAACCAAAGGGTGAGTTCGCTCTGACAGAGGGCCAATGTTTTTCAACTGAACTGTTGGAAAGTGGGAATTGGACTACTTAATCTGTAGGAGGTCTAGTGTAATAGACATTGCCCGTTAATTCAAGTAGGTTCAAGTCCAGCGCAAAGAGTAAAGTAAAGTGGTGATTGGACTGCTTAATCAGTGGGAGGCCTAGAGCAATGGGCTAAGCCAAGTAAAAGTATGTTCAAGTCCAGCACAATGGGAAAGCAAGACAGGTAGAGGAAATGTGACATACATTTAGCTTTAATCTACATTGCCAAGCATTAAGAGTGAGATGTTTAATGTCCAGAGAAATGGCCGGGTATGAATTGTGGAAGCGAGAGGTGGGAGACCCCCAATCAGTAGTAACCAAATTCACCTCTACGGATTTGCTCTGTGGTACTTTTACTTTCTCTCTCAGGTACTTGGCCAGTGCCTGAGGAAAATACCCAGACATGGGATTAAAAGGAAGTTTCCCTGATAGAGCTGAGGTGCTCTTAGGTGGTTTAGGGAGCCACAAGGAAAGGTTTCCATGACATATGGAAGGTGTCCATGTGGCCAGCAAGGGAGCCGAGCCTGGGAATCCCAGATAGTGTACAAGTTCGGGCTGTGTACCCAAAGTAATGTGCAAGTCTGGGCTGTGTGTCTGGTGGGTTCAGAGCCTGAGGGCTGAAGTGTTGAGGAAGTGTTTTTGATCTTTTTAATCTGCATTACCAGAAGTGTAGCCCCATGGGGGTCCGTCTATGCTTTGTTTGTTCTGTTTGGATGTGAATAAATGCCACACTTTAGAATCCCATTTCTGGTATTGGACATTACAGTTATTGCTTCCTGTGTTCAGAATTACTTGGGTGCCCCTGTGCAGAGTAGCCAAACCTAGCCTTTGTGCTGAGTAACCTATTCCTCCCCGAACCCAGTCTCCAGCTGGTACTGCTGTTAGGTTTAAACAGCATACCACCTGTCATGTGCAAAATGATGGGGGTGGGGGTTACATTCAGTCTGTGGCTGACAACTCGTTGGCTCTGGTGCGGTACGTCACTTTGTACATAACTAAACATGAGCAAACTAGCTGGCAAGATCTTTGGGAAGATATTGCTAGTTCAAGCAAGAGCCTGATATCTCAGTTGTGGTCACTGGGCTTGAAGACCTTCTCACACAGAGAATGTGGTGCTTATGAGGTTGGTGATCGGTTGATTGGTACACATCTGTACGGCAAGTCTGATGCTGTCCGCTTCCTCAGTGTTAACTACAAAGAGAAGTGAAAATGTGTACTTCCTCCTCATACTGAGATTGAGGAACTGGCTGTCAACAGGCCGTCTTCAAGATATATCTTGAAGAATAACCTCATTGACACATACTACCCCTGTAGACATGAAGATATGGATAATATGTGTCTATTCTGGGTGGCTAAGTGGTATGACTACAAGATGGATGTCTCACCTGATTGTACACATGACATTTACAAGGTCAGAGGATTGGATGGCTGTCTTGTTAAGAGACATAAGCCTTGGCTCATTGACCACTGTAAGTTACATCTAGGCACATCTGAGAGCAGAGAGCATTACTACTTTGCTCTTCTATTCCTATTTAGACCCTAGAGGAATGAGGCTGAATTTAAAGGTGACTGTGATACATTCGAGGAAGAGTTTAATCAGAGTTATGAGACATTCAGAAGTCAATACTCAGAGATATACATACAGAGATTAGATACTGAGAAGGAGCAGCTTGAAAAGGCACAGAAGCTACTTATTTATTTATTTATTTGCTTTTGTTAACCGGGTAAGCACACTAGACAGCCATGTGCCTATTTTCAGGTGCGACCCGGGAGGATTACAAGCATCATACGGTGTACATCACAGTTACAGAAAGGGTGCGACCCGGAAGAGTTACCGGAGTCAGACATCATACAGTTAACAGATTACAGGGTAGGGAAAAAGTCCGTAGGAGAGCTAGGCATTACAATAAAAATATATGGGAGGGATACAGGTAGTAACATAGGAAATAACTCATAGGCACGGGCAGGTGGAATACATAACAAGGTAAACTATGCATAGAATAGTAGTGTGGACAATGGTAAGTGCAGGCGGGGTGACAAAGTGGGGGATGGGCCAGGTTACTGGGATGGAGCTTGGGGAGAAGTGCAGTGGGCAGAGGCGGGGAGAGGAGGAGGGGAGGCCCCACCTGAGCCTGGGTGAGGGAGGGGCGACTGAGTAGGATTATGAGGTGCAGGGGCAGGGGGAGACGGTTTCAGGAAATTCCAGAGGGAAGTTTAAAGCTTGATGGGAGGAGGAGGCCCTGACAGGTTCTGGGAGTGAATTCAAAGTTTGGGGGCAAGATGAGGAAGGATCGATCACCAGCGAGGCATGGGTCCTAGGAACGAGACGTTCTTGGGTTGTCCCAGGCCTGAGGTGGTAGGATGGGGCTCTAGGGTTAAGGGGAAGGACAAGGGCAGGGGGGGAGCCAGAGCGGACAATGTTGTCGATGAAGTTGCCTATAACGAAGGACCGGTGTTTCTCTGGGGGGAGCCACTCTAGGCGGTTGTAGAGATCACACCGGTGGGTGAGGGAAGGGGCGGACAGCACAAAGCGGCAGACATTATTGTAGGCTGAGTCCCATTTTGATAGGCTGGTTTTGGGGACAGGGGCAAAAGTGACGAGGCCATAGCAGAGAGAGGGGAGGAGGACCCCCCGGGCGAGGGCTAGGCGGGCAGCAGGGGTGAGGCAGCTATTGGCATGATAAGCTAGGGCAAGCTTGCAATTTGAGGTGTTGCAGATGTTACGGATGTGCAGGGTGAGGTCAAGCTGCTGGTCGAGGGTGACACCTAGGTACTTAGTGGAGGTAACCATCTCGAGGGGGGAGCCGTCGGCCCCGAGGATACACAGGGGAGCAGGGCAGGATTTTAATTTGTTCGAGGACCCAAATAACATAGCTTGAGTTTTTTTGAGATTGAGGGCGAGCCTGTGATCACCCAGCCAAGTATGTATACGTTCAAAGTCGGAGTTAAGCTGGGAGTTAATAGTTGAGATGTCCCATGAGCTGGCCAGGAGGACGAGATCATCTGCGTAGAGGGTAGAGTGGGCATGGGTCGGGACAGAAGATAGGTCATTGACAAATAGTGAGAATAGGGTCGGACCAAGGATAGACCCCTGAGGGACACCACAGAGGACAGGGGAAAGGTTGGAGGATGTCCGGTTGAAGTAGGTGTATTGCTGTCGGTTGGAAAGGTAATTTTGGAACTAGGCGTGGGCGGAGGGGGAGAACCCGAGGTTGAGAAGCGAGGAACCAAGGAGGGAGTGGTTAACTCTGTCGAAGGCTTTGGACAGGTCGACGAAAATGGCCCCAGTGAGATTGCCTAGATCGGTGCCTGCCCTGATCAGGAAGGTGACAGTGGCTAGGGCAGTGGACGTGCTGTACCCTTTCCTGAAGCCGTGCTGGGCAGGAGAGAGTATATTGAAGTCCAGGATGTATTGGGAGAGCTGGGAGGCAATGGCTTTTTCGAGCAGTTTACTGGGTGCGGACAGAATGGCGATAGGGCGGTAGTTCTGGGGTCCTTGGGATTCCCCTGTTTTAGGATAGGAACAACTTTGGCCACTTTCCACAGGTTGGGAATGATCCCTGAGTTAATGGAGGAGTTGAATAGGTGCGAGATGGGTCTGGCAAGGAGGTGGGCACCAAGCCTGAGGAGTTTCGGCTCGAGTGTCATGACCTGCACCGCTATGGGGGAGAGGCTGGAGGCAGCTATGGGTCTCATTGGGAGTTACTGACCTCAGTTGGAAGGGGCCGAGGGTGAAGACTGGGAGGAGGGGCGCCTGGGGAGCGGACGAGAGGGGGCAGGGAAGGGGAGGTGGGGAGCAGTTTGGAAAACTGAGAGTTGAAGGCATTGGCGATGGTTTGGGGGTTATTACAGCTGATCCCACTGATAAGTAGGTCAGTGACCTGTGCTTTAGCCGATCCCCCAATGGCATTTTTAATATGTTGCCAGAAGCTCCTCGGGTTACAGCTGGAGGAGAGTAATTCCATCTTGCAGAAGTCACTTTTTGCTGAGTGGATGGCCCTTTTGCAGGTGTTTCTGAGGTGTCTATAGGCCATCAGGTCGTGGATGCTAAGGGAGGCCTTGTAGGATGCCCAGCATTTATCTGTGGCTTTCATAAGGGAGAATAGGTCTCCGTTTAGCCATTTTGTGACGGTGCCCCTCACCCTTCTCCTAGTAAGGGGGGCATGTTTGTTCTGAAGAGGGACTAGCTTGGCTAAAAATAGGTCCAGAGCTCATAAGGGATCGGTGGAGCTGGTGACACCAGTCCAGTCAACAGCTAGGAGGTTGTCCAGGAAGTCGTGGGGATTAAACTTGGAATAGTTCCTCAGTTCGATGATTTTGCTAGGGATCTTAGGTGGGGAGATGCCCCACACACAGTAGATAGGGGAATGATCAGAGATGGCATCAGGGAGAGTGCCTGAGGATAGGATGTTTGCAGGCCTGTTCGACAGGAGCCAATCGATAAGGGTTCCCGAGCACCCCCTAGAGGAGAGCCGGGTGGGTTCATTAATGACTTGGCTAAGTGTGAGGCCCAAGAGCAGGGGTTCGTACAATTTGCGATGAGCCCCCATCCAATTGAGGTTGAAGTCACCTAGCACGAGAGTTTCGTTGAGACCCACTGTATTACTGATACAGTCGAGCAGGGAGGAGAGTCCCGGCAGGCCATTTTTAGGTGGGTTGTAGGCACATATCAAGTGGATCTTCTTAGAGTGACCCAGCAGGAGGAGAGCATGGAGGAACTCACATGCAGACATGTCAGTAGGAGGGTGGTTGATGAGGGACAGGTTGAGGTGTGCCAGATAATACAGGAGCACCCAACCGCCCGTCTTCTTACCCGGCCTGTCACATCGGAGGTGGTTGTACCCCGGTAGGGAGCACAGGGCATCGGGTATATGGGGTTTGAGCCAGGTTTCAGAAAGGGCCAGAATGTCAGGTTTGTGGAGGCACGCAGGCAGTGAGCTCATTTTGGTTGCGTGAAGGCTCCGCTGCGTTCAGGTGGGCAATCTTGAGCCCTTTCCTGGAGAACCAGGGAGAGGATTGGGAGGCGGAGGGGGGTAACGGATATGGAGGGAGGGCCATGGCCCCAGGGAGGGACCAGGGAGCAGCAGGGGAGTTTAGGCAGGGGAATAGGACAGTTCCTGTGGACTAGTGTGGGGTGAGAGGGGGCAGAAAAAGAGGGGCAGGAGGTTCAAATGGGGAATAAAACCAGAGGGGTTCAGCAACTAGGTGTCGGTGCCTGCCTCACGCGGATGCCGCTGGGATAGAAGACAGCAGGGCAGAAAGGGAGGTTTGGTGGAACAGGGGAAAAGGAGAAGTAGTGTGAGATGGCTTGGGGGAGGATAGTAAGTGAGAGAGAGTTAGCTATGCTGAGTGAAATTGCGGCCACTAGTGGTGATAGGGTATAACCTGCAGATGGCAAACTTGAGAAGGATACTCCTGTTAGCTCACAGGACAATCTTGATCCAGAAGGACAAGGTATCCTTGGGGAACCTCTGCCTCTAAATGCCCCAGAAGTACTCATGTCAGAGGTAGAGAGTGCCATGGAACATGGTACGCACTGTGGTGCTGACCCAGCTGATTTGAGACAGAGACTCAATGAGCAACAGCGTGTGGTTCACTCTCAGGTAACTGATGCTGTCCGGCATGGGATACTGCATGAAGAAAAGAAATGTGACTGTCTTGACTACAAAGCACTGCTAATGTTTGTTAGTGGGTCAGCTGGTACAGGGAAGAGTTTCCTTATTGAGGCCATCATGGCTGAAATACGGAGCTTGACAGGGTCAGTGATGTCTGTTGCTGTTAGTGCTCCCACTGGACTTGCAGCATACAACATTGGTGGTGTGACCTTACATCATCTGTTCATGTTGCCAATGGAGCATGGCAAAGCAGGAGAGTATCGGAAACTGTCATTTGAGGTTGCATCTCAGCTTCGTCCAATGTATTGTAAGATGAAGTTACTCATCATTGATGAGATTAGTATGGTCTCTAATTTGTTGCTTGCCTGTATACATCTACGTCTACAGGAGATCCTGGGAACTGACTATGGAGATGCATTTGGTGGAAAAGCATAGTTGTATTTGGAGACCTTTTACAGTTTGCACCTGTGAATGCAGAACATGTATTTGCAGCTCTGACTGTGAAGCAGGCCAAGAATACACTTGGGTGCATTGGAGGTTTTAACCTGTGGGAGTTATTTACCTGTGTTGAGCAGTATCAGAACATGCGCCAAAGTGCTGACATGACTTACAAGGTGCTGTTGGGTCAAGCTCGTACAGGTTCTCTGTCACCAGAACATGTTGCAATGTTTAATGGTTGAAGAATCAGAATGGACACTACATCCATAGAAACTGCATGTGATGTTTTCAAAGTGTGTTCCATGGGCACACGCATTGTGTGTCTTATGCCACTACTAAAGAAATGTGCTGAGTTCAACAGTGTCATGTTGCAGAGAGAAAATCAATCAATTCTCACACTGCATGCTTTTGACACAGTTGATGGTGTCATTTTAAGTTGGAAGCTGGTAGCAAAGATGACCGAATGACAGTCTGAATTGAAGTCAGATGTTTCATGCACAGCTGGTCTAGAAGCTGTACTTACAGCTTGTAAGAATGCATGTGTCATGCTATGCTGCAATCTTGATGTGGAGCGTGGTATGGTAAATGGTGCCATGGGTAACATCATTGACTTTGTTTACAATGTTCAAAAGACATTTATCGAGACACTCGTCCACTTTGACAACATGAAACGACCTGTACAGATTGATCATACCTGTGTTAAGTTCCAGGTATTGAAGGATATCTATGTGAACAGGAAACAGTTCCCAATATTGCGTACATATGCTGTTTCCATTCACAAGTCTCAAGGCTTGAGTTTGGATTCAGCAATGGTGGACATAGGGACAGACATTTTCATAGATGGCATGAGCTACGCCTCACTTTCATGTGTAAGTAGTCTTTCTGGGTTGCACATCATAACAGTCGCATCTCAGATAATACACACTGACAAGCTCTGTATAGTTGAGTACAACAGATTACGTACTCTATACCAGCCACAGATGTCTTTAAAACCACTACTAATGTATGTGGTTGTCTCACATCCTTCAGTCACATCAACGGTTGGTAACAAAGAAAATGAGGCTTTGCAACTGATGGAACTGTACAGAGTTCTAAGAAGGTCACAATGTCAAATACAGATTCAGAGCCAGCTGTTGGTCAGAAGTTAGCTGGTATGGCTGTTTTGCCAGTGTTTGACAACAATGCTAGAGTCAACTGCTATGCTAATGCAGCTGTGCAGGTCTTTCTCCATATGCCACACTTTGTTGAGGCAACGTCTGCTTCACAAGACACTGCCCTATCAAACAGATTGAAGCAGGTTGTCAACATGGCTTCTGATCAGTCTAACAATGTGCAGTCACTAACACCTCTGCAGCAAGTGCTGGGCACATATGATGGAAGCAGTACGTTTGCTGCAAACATGCAGCAAGATACTACCGAGTTTATGATGGTTATCATAAACAGCCTGGATGAAGAGGGAACTTCTATGCATCACTATTTCACTGTGTCGTATGTTACCAAGTATGTATGCCTGTTATGTGGTTATTCAGAGCGAGAAACCACAGAACATATGCTTTGGGTTTCTCTGTTTGTGCTTCACAGTAAAAGTGCTAAGTTTCGCAGCTGTTTACTAATGCACAAAGTGGTCACCTGTGTGTGAGGTGTGGAGGTGCATGTACCAGTCCGTATGTCTCAGGACTTCATCTCAATATCTTATGCTAGTATTGCATAGATTTGACTCAACGGGCTCAGAGTTGACACACCTATCACTGATTTCATAGCTGGTAGAATAGTATTTAACCAAGCAGTGTTTGACACTCATGCTGTGATCTACCACCATGGCCAGTCTGTACATTCTGAACATTACACTTGTTTGTTGAGGTACAGACCTGGATGGGTCGAGTGAGATGATTCAACAAGCTCTTTCCAACAGAGACTGCCGCCAACACTTAAAAAATGCATATGTTCTGATACTGAAGAATTATGTCAATCTTCATGTGTCAGAGGAATAGTTACACAACATGTGAAATTCCTTTACTTTGCTGTCCATTTTTTTTTGTCTTACAGAGTGAGCTTTGGTACACTGTCATGTTGTTACTAACAAATGTACAGTTGTAATTAAACAGGAAATATATCACATGGTTCTCTTGCATATCTAGACTCGTAATATTTAAGATTGTTGTGTGGATCAGTGACACAGTGAAAATAGTTGCAGTGGTCTTTAATCGGTGCCAGCTGTTTTCACAGTCACTAGAGAAACCACACTTGTATGTCTAACGAAGACTTCTGCATGTCAAAAGAGCTATTCCTATCTGGTCAAACTCTTCTGTCATAGTCTTTTGTTATGAGTATGTTATATGCAGACATAAGAAATTGCACTTGGCACATTTCCTAGATGTATGATTGTACTAAGGTACAATGCTTGTCCATGTGCATTAACATCACTGTGTATCATATCTTTAACTAAAGATTAACATCACTGTGTCATGTGTTGAGAAGTATGATGTGTGCTCTGTATTCATTTCTTTCTGCTTATGCTTGCATCTTGAACAAATATCTAAACTGTTTTATGCAACAGTGCATTACTATGACTGTTTTATCACCGTATCTAGACTGTGTGTGTATATATGTATGTATATATATATATATATATATATATATATATATATATAGTTTTATATATTTCTTGGTAGTACTTAGTACTCTGATGTAAAAAGTAGTAGTATTAACACATACGTTGATTGATAGCATTATAAATATGAATTTTCTCTTAAAGACCTGTAAACCCGTAAAGAGTAAGAAGTAGTATGCTTGTATTTGTTAGCATGACATATTATGCAGCTGCACATATGTACTGTTCTGTTCATTCATATGCCATCATTAATAACAAGTTACTGTATTCCATTACAGATATCTTTATCATTTAGTGCACAAAGTTTTTACTTATATACGTAACATTTTATATTCATAGTATTTGGTTAAAAATTCCTTTTATGTTAGTTAAAGATGTAACAGATCTAGGTGGTTAACTAGTGCTGTGCCTATGTAACTATTACTTTTAAGATCAACAGTGATGTATATAATTCTGTTACTATATAGTATCAGAAATCTTTGTGTTTTACCTTACCTTGATGCATGTTAACAATAGTTGAAAATTGTTCATTAGACACTTTCACGAATAACAAATGAGCATGTTTTTTTTTTCCTGATAATATTTTCTGATTGCCTCAATTGAGAGGTCGGGTGAGAATTTTCCAAATGCAGTAATATAGCAATATGTCTTGACACGTACAGCTATGTGTGTATATATTCATATGTCTACACATAGAATACATTAACATTTAATTTTAACTGTTCGTTTTAGATATATATTTCTTTTTAAACCATAGCCTGTTTATAGTGCTATGAGTTTATAAGTAGCATCTGGTTTTTCGCCCACCCCAGGAACATTCACACTATCAGTCACAAAATAACAACAACATCATAACTGTTTCATATGTGTAAGCCATGTTTAGAGGGTGATGTGATGCCTGTCCTTATGTGTTTTTTGGATTCTGTCACATGTCACTGATTTACTATCTGTGGTACTGGTTTACATGTATTTAAGCAACAGTGAAAAACATTTATGTGATTGTTTTGTGAGACTGATTTTGTGCACCAATTGGATTCTTTATTCGGCCTTTCACAATTATTAATTGGGCAATAAATCTTTTAAACCTTACTTACCTGTGTTAGGTCTCTTTCTTTCACCATTATGTAACGGTGATAGTATGTATGTTGGTGTTGCTGCAGTACTGCATTGAAACATAGTACATTATGTTCATTGGAACATTCTTTCTATTTATCACAATCAAGTGGTATTCTTCAATGTGGTGAAGATATACATCTTCTATTTTGTAGGTGAATCATTTATTAGCACATCTAAGCTGTAGCACGTTAACAATATTTGTCTAAATACTATCAGATAACTAGTTATTCAGTCAAATGTATAAATATGTTGTTCAAGCTGTGTTGTGAAAACAAGGATATGTTCTTAATAAGATATTCAAAATAATATGACAGCATTACTTCTCAAAACACAGGAAATTCATGCCAAAAACCTCCATTTAATGCATCAGTTAGGGTTATTCCACAGTGACAAAAGCAAGGAAATTCGTGTTAGGGTTGAAACCCTAACTCTGCATTCACCGCCCACCCCCAGCACCACACACACATATGCAGCAGGTGACAAAATAAAATACAACTGTCTAAATGTACTACAAGACATCCCCACCCACCCGACCAGGTACTGCATGCTCAGTGGAGATCCACAGCAAAACTGAGGCCATGTACACCAAATGTACACATCCCTGATTGCAGATGCACACAACGTACCACACTTAGGAGTTGCATGGCCTTACCTAACAATGCCACACCCCCACCACACCCGGCACTGCACCCAGACTGGAAAGACACAGCAACAGTAAGGTTTGGACATGCATGGTATATGTACCTGATTTCAGGTATACACAACATAACACAGGTGCTGTGGCCTCAGCAGTCAATCCTGCAGTCCATGAGACAGGGTACTGCATACCAACTGGACAGGTGCAGCTAAAATAAGGCCATAGACATTAATAGTGCAATTCCCTCATTGCAGCCGTACACAGGTTTGTACACTTAGAAGTTGTACAGTCTCTTAGTTACATAATGCCCCCCAACACTTGTTGCATCTTGACTGCTAAGCCACAGGAAAACAAAGGCCATCAACATCAATGGTACACCTGTCTGATTGCAGCTACACTCCAGTTACCACAGTTGTCAGCTTCATGGCCTCAGTTAAGCTATGCTCCCCCAAACCACAAGAGCAGATACTGCATCCTGAGTGGGGAGCCACAGCAAAACTGAGGGCATGGAGATCAATGGTACACCTCTCTCATTGCAATGATACTCAGTTTAACACAGTTAGAATTTGCATTGCCTCACACAGGGAATGCCACTGTCCTGGCCAGGTACTTCATCCTGAGTAGAGAGCTACAGCTAAACTGAGTCTATGAGCATCCATGGTACACCTACAGCATTGCAGCTACAGTCATCTTTGCATGCTTAGGAGCTGCATGGCCTAAACCAGGTAGTCCCTCCCAAACACAGAGCAGTTACTGCATGCTGAGTGTACAGCCACAGCAAAAGTAACTCAATGTACATCAATGGTACACCTCCATCACTGAAGCTGCACACCTGTTAGCAGCATTAGAACTTGCACACCCTTGTACAGGCAATGTCTTGCCAAGCCTCCAGATCAGGTTCTGCATCCTGAGTGGAGAGACACAGAAAAACGTTGCTAAGCACAACACATGCTCAAATGCTACAGTTGTCTTATGATGATGCATGTGTCTTGAAGTAGATTTAGACAGTTGTATTATATTTCTGTCTACTCATAAGTGTACAAACATCTGTATACCTGCAATCATTGATGTACAGTCACAGTGCAGTAGCAGGTGTGGTGGGGTGTGTGGCATCGCTAGGTAAGGCCATGCAACTCCTAAGTGTGGTACGTTGTGTGCACCTGTAATCAGGGATGTGTACATTTGGTGTACATGGCCTCAGTTTTGCTGTGGATCTCCACTGAGCATGCAGTACCTGGTCAGGTGGGTGGGGATGTCTTGTAGTACATTTAGACAGTTGTATTTTATTTTTGTCACCTGCTACTGGTTGTCTGTGATTGGTTGTGTTGCCTTGGTCCTCCCACCTACTTACATGTGTGAGTGTGTGTGTGTGTGTGTGTGTGTGTGTGTGTGTGTGTGTGCTGGGGGGGTGAATGCGAAGTTAGGGTTTTCAACCCTAACACTGAATTTTCTTGCTTTCGTCACTGTGGAACAACCCTAACTAATGCATTAAATGTTTTTTTGCCATGAATATATGTATATATGTATGTATATGTATGTATATGTACGTGTGTGTATATATATATATATATATATATATATGTGTATATATATATGTATGTGTATGTTTGTATGTATATATGTGTATGTGTGTATATATGTGCGCTTGTATGTGTCTATATATGTATGTGTATGTATGTGTGTGTATATATTTATATATGTATGTTTGTGTGTATATATAGATGTATATGTATGTGTGTAAATATATATATATGTATATATGAATGTGTGTGTATATATGTATGTATAGATATGTGCATATATGTGTGTGGATATATGTGTACTGTATATGTGTATATATGAATATGTGTGTAAGTGTGTATATATTGGTGTGTATACCTATATATATATATATATATATATATGTATATATGAATATGTGTATGTGTATATGTGTGTATATATATGTACATATTTATGTATATTTATTTTATTTATTTTTTGTTGACCGGGTAAGTGCACTAAAAAAATCTTGCTTATTTTCAGGCACGACCCGAGGGAGGGGATACAGATGAATGGCAATTGACCCTGAACCAGATTAAGCTGTTGGTGGTATTTTTAGTGAATGAGGGAAATTTGGCCAGGACACCAGGGAAAGTCCCCTACTGGCTGCCGTGTTGTAGCCGGTAGGGCTCACTCTGACGTCACGCTACATTATGGCAGACGAGTCACAGCTTTGTTCAGGAATGGAGGTCGGAGACAGTGCGGTATCTGAAATAGCCACAAATAATATTACTGAGGGTATTTCTGGCTCACCCATGACTGCATTATCATTGGAAACAGCACCGGAGAGAATACTTGTTTATCTGGAGTCGGCTGGTGATATTCCAGCGCTTGTGAGTAATTCAAACGTTGCAGTATGCACCTCTTCCCGAATCTCTACCTATTTCAACGCCTATTGTTTGCCTCATACTGGAGTGTTCACAAAAAACGGACGCTACAACGGAACAGTTCATGCAGGGGGAACGTTTCTATCGGGAAGGCTTTAGCAGAGGGATCACGGACGTCACAGGCTGTGCGACGACAGTTCGGCCTTTGGGAGGAAAACCAGGGTGAATTTCTTACAGACTGGTCTGAAGCTTCAGCATTATCAGACGCGGGCTGGAAAAAGACTGTATCGGGACAATGGATACCGGATTTGACATGGTCTCCGTCTTCACAGCTTTCTCCTCCTTCTATGCATGCCACCGATTCCTCAATCCTGGGCCCAGGTACTGACTCTGTGTGCACTAATTCTGTTACTGCGAGGAATAAAATTATTGAGGGTGGGGAGAGTAACTTGGCTTTTCTAAAACCAAGTACCTCCACAGCAGAATCTATTAATCATTTGGGACAAAATGATGGGATTTCAATTCAAAAGATGTGGAAAAGATTCCCAAAAGAAACCTTCTATGTCAGATTTATTTAAAAATAAATTAGAACAGGCTCCACATCGTAATGCTGCTAGATTAAGGTATAAAGGGGGTCTCCAGGAACATCCTGACAGATATTATGTATTTCAACAGCTTTTAAAACATTCTATGGGGTTTCTTCCTTCAGACATTTATGCTCTAATACACATTTCAGGAGAAGATTCATTTGATGTGAGTTTTCAAACGAATTTGCAGTTAGAAAGATTTTGGGACAAATATGCCTTACAAAAAAATACACCTTTGTGGACCCCTTTTTTTGCCATTCCACTTACCAGACCACTAGTTCGTTTTGTTACTATTATGTTTCGGAATGAAGGAGTAAATGTAAGTGATATATATCATTGGCTTCAGTCAAAATGTGATATTTTAAGTCCTCCTGAAGCATTATTGGACACTGAGGGAATTTGGACAGGGGGTTGGAAATTTAAGGTTAAACTTTTTCAGGTTAATTCTGATATTGTGCATCTCCCCAATAGTTTCTTTTTAGGTAATGATAGGGGAGTCTGTTTTTATGGGGGTCAACCTAGAGCCTGCTATAAATGTGGTGCTCAAACTCATATTAGCAGCGTATGTGATGTATTAAAATGCCCTTTATGCGGAGGTTTTGGTCATTCCATTGACATGTGCAATAATATATTTCAATGTAATTTATGTGATGAGAAAGGTCATGCCTTCCATCAGTGTCCTTGGGCAAGACGTAATTGTGCAGAAGGCTGGGACCAAGATGATTTGTTACGTAAAGCCCAAACAAAAAAAAAGGGTCCTCTTGCACATACTTCTCCTGATATATCTCTTATTCCGTCTCTCAGGTTTCAAATAAGTCATCTGATTCTAATACAGTGGAAAATGGAATCACAGACTTTCAGGAATCCCAGATTCCAATTGACAAAATTAATCCCAAGCCTTCAGTATCTGGGAAGCAGAATTCTGGTTTTCCTATGCCCTCCTTTTGAGACAGTTAAAGCAGGTGTTTTACCAGGGCCTTCTAAAACAACCTCTGGTAAATCCACTTCCTACTGATAATTTTTTCACCACTCCAGGATGAAATTAGGGACTCAGACCTTGAATCTGATACATCTCACATGTTGGAATTGGTCACAGAAGATGACGATAGTAAAACCACAGAATTAGCAAAAGAAAAGAAAGGCAAAAAAGGCAAAAAAAGGAAAGTTAGTCAAAAAAATGGTACTTGACTTTTTTTTTTTTGATCCCATGGCTTCCCTACAACTAGCATCCTATAATGTCTGTGGCCTGAAAGCATTTCAAAAACAGTTATCTATATTAATGTACTTAAAACTAGACATTATTTTGTTGCAAGAAACTAGAGTATCATCCCTCATTGAAGTTGAGCATTTAAAAACAAGATGGACTTGGGGCCTCTTTCTGACCTTCGGTTTGATACTGCAGATGGCATTGGAATATTATTTGGGAATTCGGCTTTAAAGTTTCTATACTAATTGATGTTCGGCCTGGTAGAGCTTTAATTCTAGATTGCTTCTTAGGAGATTATTCTTTTCAGATAATTATTATATATGCCTCAAACGAAATTGAGTCATATAGCATTATTTGAGGAATTAAGCCTTTTTCTTTTACCAGACGATATATAATATGGGGAGATTTTAATTGTTACGCTAGACATTAATTTATGTAGAGCTTGAAAGAAGATGTACTGTGACACAAATGCCCTTCTTAAAATTATTAGGGATGCTGGTCTTCAGGATACTTATAGAAGCTTACACTCACAGGCCGGAGCGACTTATTATAGACATACCTTAGCCACTCGTATTGATATGGTTTTTATTTCCCATTACCTTTTTTCTTTATCTTGCACGGTTAGACCCACTGAATTCTCAGATCATTTTATTGTGATTTGTAACCTCTCTTTAACCAATATGCCTCCTAAATTATTTGCCAGAACTCAACGTTGGAGATTGAATCTCTTTTCTAAATGATACAGTTTCTTTCTCCAAATTAGAATTTTTTTTTGCGGCCAAATTTTCTACTATGGATCTTTTTAAATCCCAGTATGACTGGTGGTTGCAAACTAAATATGAAATTAAACATTTATTCCTTAGCTGGGTAAAACTAAGGTCAATTCTGATTATATGCAATACTTATTATACAGGAACCAGTTATATAAATTAATGTCTTTCCCTCCTAAAGACCATTCTTTGTATACTTCTCAAATTCTGGAAATAAAAAAACAAATGAAGTCATTTCAATATGATAGAGCTAAATCTTTAGATTTAGAATTTAGATTTGGTATTAAACAAAGCCCTATGTCTGATCCTTATCAGGCCTGCAAAGCCCGTTTAGCACATACATTAATGTCAGGTCTTTTCAATTTGAAAGGGGAATTAATTACTACTGATATTGGAATGTTATCCATTATTCAGCAACATGTTCAAGACTCTTTTTCATCCTCATTAACGTCTTCCTTTGACTCTTTTCCAATACAAAATTTTACTTCTTTACCAAAACTTACAGAAAGTATGTTAACACTTTTAACGAAACCCATTTCTGCTCAAGAGGTTATAGAGGTAATTAAACAATTAAAACGGATCTGCTCCAGGTTTAGATGTATTCCAAATGAGTTCTATAAAATTTGTATAAAATATATGGAGTATTTTCTACCTTTAGTGTTTAACTCCATTTTGTCTACAGCTGTAGCTTGTAAAGATTTTTCCATTTCACTTATGACCTTTATTTTTAAGAAGGTGATAACAATCTTTTAACCAATTGGAGACCAATCAGTCTTCTGAACAGTGATTATAAGATTTTGACTAAAATCTTGAATAATCGTTTAGTAAAGGTAGCAGATGTTCTTATACATCCCTCTCAAACATGTTCTATACCAACTAGAAAAATTCAGCATAATCTTTTTTTAATAAGGGATCTTTTTGCAAACAGATCATCTAGTATTCAAAATTCTGGATTAGTGGTAGTGTTAGATCAAGCTAAAGCTTTTGATGCAGTTTGTCACTCCTATCTTTATTTCATTTTATTGAATTATGGTATTCCACAACCTTTTGTACACTGGTTAACTAAACTCTATAGTCAGGCGGTCACTATTCCTCTTGTGAATGGTTTTATGGGTACAGAAATCAGGATTGGCAGGGGTGTTAGGCAAGGATGCCCCCTAAGCCCCCTTTTATATACTTTTGTATTAGATCCTGTCATCAGATGCATTGTTTCGGATCAGAACATTATAGGCATTTCACCTTCTCCACATTTAGAAAAGATTAAAGTTACGGCCTTTGCAGATGATGTTACACTGTTATTGGCAGATACTTTATCATTACAGAAGGCTTTAGATATTTTCATATCTTTTGGACATTTTCAGGAGCTTCTCTTAATATAGAAAAGTTTTGTATTGTCCTTAAATCAAACCTCTCTGGATTTATCTAACTGTTTTGGCATATCCTTTTCACATACACCTCAAAAATCTTAGGGATATGGTTTGGAGCTGATGATATGGCACTTTATAATTGGGAGAAGCAATTACTGATTGGGGAAGCTAAGGTAAATTTATGGAAAACTGGAAATTTGGTAAACAAAAGAGGATTTTATCATAAAAAATTCCTATTACCAGTTTTATTTATCTTAGTCATCTCTTTCCTCCTCCTATATCTGTTGAAACCAGATTATACAGTATTTTTTCCAGATGCTTTGGGGTAACAGGCTTACTCCAGTTAAAGAGATTTTACATATCTTCCAAAAAGACGGGGTTTACAAATGGTTAATCCTGTTGTTTTTTTCATTCCATTTTTTTTTTCTTCTTTTCCTTCATATGGTTTGAATCTTGTTTACCATGGCATTTTTGGGTTCAATCAATTTGGCATAAATATTTTTTTAAATGGTCCATGTTCCCACCCAAGATACTTGTTTCTGATGATTTACCTAAATATGGGCTTTCTACCTTTAAAAGGTTATATCAATGGAAGATACCTTTTCAAAAATTACTCACTTTAACCAGAAAATCCTTTTACAATTATATCGTTTATGATATTCAGAAGGTTACACTTGTTTTTCCAGATTGTACTCCAACAAAAATGACTTTCACTTTATATAAATTAACAGATTTTAGAATTCCAATTAAAACTTGGGATATGATATGGATTTCTGCACATGGGAGATTAGGCATTAGGGGAAACATGAAATATAAACCTTTAAGTGATAGATATTGTTTGAGACCTATGTGTACTAATATTGAAGAAAGTCAATTCCATTTTTTTATAGATTGTATGGATAGTAAAGCATTTTGGAGTGCTGCAGCAGTACATTGGCATATGCCACATTTAGTTTCTTTGACATATAATACTCTTGTTTTAGGTGATTATACAGGGATATGGGAGAAATATCATAGAAGTACATTGAATGTTTTCTTTGCTTTATTACAATATTTTTTATGCAGGCTCGTTGTCAATTTGTTTTACAAACAACAGCAGACACATATTCGTAATCATTGATTATGTCGATACTGATTTACTTGCACTTCGAATGAAAGATATTAAGACTTATTCAAATAAGAAAGTTATGAATTTATGGAAATCTTTCCTGTTTTTGGTGATTTAACTTTTGTTCTGTTAATATGTGAATCTTTCTTTTGTATATTTGCTTATGTTATATTTGAACTTTTCTTTCTGTGATGTTTTGTATTCTGTTCAATAAACTTCCCTACTCTCTTCAATAAGTGCCATGGAATCTTTAACATCCACCTGAACTACCACCAATCCAGGCAGATTGGAACTCGGTTTAACGTCTCATCTGAAAGACGGCACCTCAGAAGTGCAGCACCCCTCTCATGCTGCACTTCAGTGTCAGTACTGGGATATTAACCAAGTGCCAGATGTGGGAACTGAACCCACAGCCCTCTGATCTCCCAGCCTCAGAGGCGAGTGTGCTACCTACTGAGCCACTGACACTGCTGTCATATATGTGTGTATGTGTGTATATATGAATACATGTATATATGAATATATTTATATGTGTATATATATATATATATATGAATGTATGTTTAGATGTATGTGTGTATGTGTGTATATATATATATATATATATAATATACTGTATGTGTATGTATGTATGTGTATATGTATATATGTATGTATACGTATTTATACAATAGGGGTGTTGTGTATTAATTGAGAATAAAATGATATTTTCTCACCCCAGTGAGATAAATGGGTGATAACATAGTTGACATGAAAATAAATCCATTTACACCTACTGTAGCTATGTCATCACCCAATATTCTCACTTCAGCATCAATCAGGCAGTGAAAGCTGGAATTTGTTTTAAATGTGAAACTGAAATGTTCGATCTACCTAATGACATACCAGTTGTATAGTGTGCAAGTTTTCCTTGCAGTTTCTAAAACGCCAGAACCTGAAAGCAGTGCAGTTGGAGCAACATTTAGCAGTTAAAAAAAAATAACCCTTACTAAATACAATATTTATCTACAATGAGCTTTTCAAAATTAATTTCTAAACCTTCAGAAGCACCACGGATGAATAAACTAAAATTACATTGTCCACTGAAAACAATCTACATGGAACAAGAGATTTGCTTGAGCTGTTCATGGACTGCATATGCAAATCACCACAGAATATCATGCTGGTTCAACTTTAAGCAGAAATGCATGATGCCAAAAGGCCTCTCACACAGTTTGCAAAGGATGCCAACAGAAGACATAGACACATGTTGCATCCTACCAGGACTCATCAGTATGCCTTGCCTGTTAGACACCCCAGTGGAATGAACCAGCTACCCTAAGATTGTCCAGCTGGGTTATGTTGTGGTGAACTCAATTAAAACAAAAAATAATTTAAAAGACAAAGAACCTCTGTGCGCAATAACTGAGGCAATGTTTACCCCAAAGGGCATTTGGCCGGGAAGCCAAGTTTCAAAGAAATACAAAATCACACATGCCCCCACAATGCAAAGCATCATGGGCTGCATATACAAATCACCACAGAATATTATGCTGGTTCAACTTTTCACCAAATGCCCTTTGGAGTAACTGGTTCATTCCACTGGGGTGTCAAACAGACAAGGCATACTGATGAGTCCTGGTAGGATGCAACATGTGTCTATGTCTTCTGTTGGCACCCTTTGCAAACTGTGTGAGAGGCCTTTTGGCACCATGCATTTCTGCTTAAAGTTGAACCAGCATAATATTCTGTGGTGATTGCATATGCAGCCCATGATACTTAGTATCAGGGAGGCATGTGATTTTGTATTTCTTGAAACTTGGCTTCCCAGGCAAATGCCCTTGGTAACTCATTGCCTCAGTGCTTGCACACAGAGGTTCTTTGTCTCTATATTTATTTATTTATTTATTTATTTGTACATCGGTTTATAAACCTTGAGCCAGAGGCTCATTTCCAAAGGTACCCGTCACACTGAGGACAAAACAGACAGTAAATTTTGGTTACAGTAAAGTGTTACATACATACATAGAAAGACAATATATTTTTGATTACAGCAAAAGTGTTACATACTTAGGGTTACATAGAGTGGTTCTGTACATTTTAAACAATTTGGTAGAATATTACAATGATACAGCTGATAGTATGCTGGTAATAGCAGAGTGATAAGGCTATGGTGGGGAGAGTTGGGGAGGGAGAGTTAGAGTGCTGCCTAATTGGCATTGTCAAGTGTGTTTGGGTCAAAGCGCTGTTTACAGACAGGCGCAGCTGTGAGTGCTAAACAGTTGGCTCTGTAAGGCATTTTTGAAGGTGGAGATTGTGGGGGCTTTGGAGATGGATGCAGGGAGAGAGAGTTAAACCAAGATGGGCCTCTGTAGCAGAAGGACCTCTGTCCATGGGTGGTCCTGGATCTGGGTACCAGAAGACTGGACTTGCTAGAGGTTCAGGTTGGGATGGGTGGCTGGGAGTGGCAGATTGAGGCTGTCACCCCAGGGGGGGACAACCCGAGTAGGGTTTTCTTTGTGAGGAGGCAGATTTGATAGTGTAGTCTTTCATCCAGGTTTAGTAATTTTGCTTCTTCATAGAGAAGACAAGTATGTTTGAGCCTGGGGCACCAGTAATCAGTCTGCAGGCCTTATTTAGGGTAAGTTGAATTTTGTTGAGGGCGGTGGTGTCAGCCACACCATAAACTGGCAGGCCATAGTCAATGAGTGACAGCACTGAAGATGTGACTGCTAGTCGGAGAGCGTCAGGTGGGAGGCAGTTTTTATGGCAGTAGAGGATGCCAAGCCGTGTATTGGTGGCGGAGGCAAGGGCATCAATGTGGGTGTGGTAGGTGAGGGCTGAGTCAAAAGTGACCCCAAGGTATTTGTAGGAGCTGACTTGCTCAAGCGTTGATTGGTACTAGGGAGGATATGAAGGCGGTTATGGCTTTGTTTTGGGGTGGGCAAAAACATAGTTTTGTTTTTTAAGATTAATGACTAGCCTGTGCTCTTTAAACCATGCCTCAGCATCATCGTAGGATTTTTGGAGAGTATCCTGTAGTGAGATGGAATTGCGGTGGGTGGCAAAAATGACAGCATCATCGGCATACGTAAGAATATTGCCAGAGCAGGCATTGGGCAGGGTGTTTAGATAGATAGAGAAGAGTAGGGGCCCCAGGATGAAGCCCTGAGGTACCCCTGAGTGGATGGGATGGGTTGCGGAGAGTGTTCCATTGATTTTTACACATTGGGAGCAAGTGGATAGATAGCTTGCACACCAGGCAAGGGGGCCAGTGGAGAAACCAGTGTGGCCTAGGGCATTCAGCAGAAGGGGGTGGAAGATAGTGTCGAAGGCCTTTGAGAGGTCATCGAACACTGCACCGGCTAGTGAGCTAGCATCCAGGGAGGAGTGTAGGAAATTGGAGAACTCAACTAGCGCAGTGCTGGTACTGTGATCAGCATGGAAGCCATGCTGCTCTGGGCATAGGACGTTATGTTTGGTAAGATATTCTGTATGTAATTTGTATGGACACGATTTTTTCCAGTGCTTTGGAGAGGGGCAGAAGGATGGAGATAGGTCGGTAGTTCCCGGTGGAGGACCTGTCAGCCCCTTTATGGATGGGTGTGACTGTGGCTGTTTTCCATGCAGTGGGGAATTGCCAAAGGCAGAGAGATCAGTTGAGTAAGCTGGTAAGTGGGTCAAGGACTTCATCCAGCATCAGCCGAAGAATGCTGGGATCCAAGGAATCATTGCAGAGGCTGTTGCCTTTTAAAGCTTTAATTAGGAGTGGTCTGGCTTCCTGGGCAGATACCCTACAAAGATGGAAACTGGGGCATTGGAGGTCAGGGGGAGGTAGGGTAGGGGGAGGGTCAAAGAAATTACTAGGGAGGACAGAGCTAAGGTTGGTGAATGCGGTATTTAGGTGGTTAGCTATGCAAGCAGGGTCGGTGAAGGTGGTGCCATCAATTGTGAGCTGGGATGGGAAGGGAGCATAATTTCCCATTTAATTGTTTAACATTATCCCAGAAAGTCTGGACACACCCTCAGGAGGAGGTGAGGGTGGCCTGGTAATAGTCGGCCTTGGCATTCTGGATGGCCCATGTGCATTTGTTCTGGGCAGCATTGTAGGCCTGTCTATCCATCAACCATCCTGTTTCAGTGGCAAGGTGCCAGAGGTTCTCTCTATTTCTGAGCATTCATAGTAGGACAGGGGTAAACCAGGGTGCATTGCGTTTTTTGGGTCGACCTCCTGTGAGGGGTGCATAGAGATCACAGGCCTTGTTAAAGATGTGGGAGAAAAAGGTGAGGGCAGTGTCTATGTTGGGTGTGAGGTGAATGGGGGACCAATTGATCTGGGTGAGAAAATGCTTGAGTTTCATCAGGCCACCAGGGTGGAGGCGCCTTCGGGATGTGGTCAGGACAGTGGGTTTGGGAGCGGGGGCCATCCAAAGGAATAGGATAGGGGAGTGGTCACTTAGTGAGTCTGGGGGGACCTGGATGTTATGAATTTTATCAGGGCAGTTGGTGATAACATCCAGAAGGGTACTGGTACCTCTCTTTGGGTTAACTCTGGTGTGTTGGGAAATGAGTTGTGTCAGGTCTAGGGCAGCAAAAGAGTCTCAGGTAGTAGATGAGGAGGTGCTGAGCCAGTTCACGTTTAGGTCCCCCAGTATGATTTGTTCCACCTTGTGGTGGTGAGTTGCAAGATATTCTGTTAAAGATATCAGTGCCAGGCTCTGGTTCTTTGGGGGAATGTAGGCGGTGGTGAGATATAGAGGGCCCCTGGAGGGGTCAGGAGCAAGTTTGAGGGTGAGGGCCTGGGCCCCATTTACAAGAGCAGGAGCAGGGAGCTCTTGTCTGATGATTGTGTCCCTGGTATAGATTGCACAGCCACCCCCGCGTTTGCTTACTCAGTCCTCACGGTATAAGGTATAGCCTGGGAGGGAGACAAAGGAGTCAGGGGTGGATTTGGACAGCCAGGTTTCAACCAGGGTTATGATGTCTGGTTGATGCAGCATCACCCAGCACTGGAGGGCATCACATTTTTTCATTAGGCTACATATGTTCGTGGAGGCTATGTGGAGACCATTTTGCCAGGCTGGTGGGTTGGAGGAGACTGGGCCAGGGTTTGGATGTATATTACCCGATAGGAGAAGTAGGAAGACCAAGGCCCTGATCAGGGGTGGTAGTGTGTAAGCTTACGGTGAGTATGCAGGGATGGGAGGGAGGCCATGTGGAACACGGAGTGGACAGGGTTCAAAGGGTAGGGAGGGCAAGAACAAGTAGCTGCCATGTGAGGGTGGGTGGGCAGTGGAATGGTTTCAAGGGGGTGGGTGCCGTGGACCAGGGTACATGGGCAGTGTTGGGTGGGATCGGCCAAAGTCAGGGAGAGTAGAGGGTGCTGGTAAGTGTGGGCCAGGTGAGATGTTTGGCAGATGGGATGAGGGTACTAGCATGAAAAAGAGGGGGAGACATTTGAGGAGGAGGTACTCAAACATAGTGCCTGGGTAGTAGCAGGGTAGGGAGTTTCAAATATCTTGGTTGCCCCTCCCAAAGCGTAGATACCACTTTGGAGTAGTGGTACTGTCACGGACTCTGGTGTACAGGGTACAAGGTTCAAGACCCTGGCAGGGCAGTTGAGATATGACCTGGCAGAGGGCAGTGGTCCAGGTTCTAGGTGACTTAATCTGGTTGGATTTGGGCCAGAAATTGGGGTAGAAATAGTGACTCCTAGTGGTCACTGGGGTTGGTGGTAGGGCAGGGTCAGTGGGTAGGGCTAGCCAGACAGCTGGGTGAGGTGTGGGCAGAGGCAGAGATGGGATAGAGAGAGAAGAGGCCTAGCAGGTAGAGAGGTTCCAGGAAGTAGGAGGGGAGGGATTCTGGTGGAGGGACTGAGGTGGATAGTCAGAGGGTCCCTCTAGTGGCTAGCAGGTATAACCTGCAAATGGAGAAGTGGGGACTTAGTAAAAACAACTAGCAGGATATGATGTCACAAGAAAGTGCCTATAAAGGAAATGCTGAGCCAGGGTGGGCAGGGCAGTCTATGTGTGCAGCGCATCGATGGGCTAACCCCCCCTCACAAGGGTGCTGCAGCTAGAGGTAGCTTATTACCTCTCTGCAGGCCCGCTTGGTATCTGCTCCTGGAGGGAGCTCTTCGGGGAAATCCAGCTGTCGGGGGTCAGAGATCCTGCTGTCTATATGTGTGTGTATATATGTATATGTATATGTGTATATATATATGTGTGTGTATATATGTGTGTATGTATGTGTATAAATGTGTGTGTATATATATATGTATGTATGTGTATATATGTAAATACAAAATCACACATGCCTCCACAATGCAAAGCATCATGGGCTGCATATGCAAATCACCACAGAATGTTATGCTGGTCCAACTTTAAGCAGAATTGCATGGTGCCGAAAGGCCTCTCACACAGTTTGCAAAGGGTGCTAACAGATGACATAGACACATGTTTCGTCCTACCAGGACTCATTAGTATGCCTCATCTGTTTGACACCCCAGTAGACTGAACCAGCTACCTTAAGCTGATCTATCTGGGTTATGTTATGGTGAACCCAATTAAAACAAAAAACAAGTTAAAAGACAAAGAACCTCTGTGCGCAAGCACTGAGGCAATGGTTACCCCAAAGGGCATTGGCCAGGAAGCCAAGTTTCAAAGAAATACAAAATCATACATGCCCCCACAATGCAAAGCATCATGGACTGCATATGCAAATCACCACAGAATATTATGCTGGTTCAACTTTAAGCAAAAATGCATGGTGCCGAAAGGCCTCTCACACAGTTTGCAAAGGTGCTAACAGAAGACATAGACACGTGTTTGATCCTACCAGGACTCATCAGTATGCCTTGTCTGTTTGACACCCCAGTAGACTGAACCAGCTACCCTAAGTTGGTCTATATGGGTTATGTTGTGAAGGTACTGGACTTCAGGAGGGCTGATTTTGTCAAAATGGGAGAGTGCCTCAGAAAAGCACTAGCAAACAGGCAAGAAGGTGGGGTGGAGCAACAATGGGGAAACATCAAAACCACCATCACAGAGGCAACGAGTCTTTATGTGAAGCAAATAAACAAATCAAAACTAAAGAAAAAAACACTATGGTTCTCAAAAGAAGTGACGGGGAAGGTAAGGGAAAAAAGATAGCATTCAGGAAGTATAAGGAAACACAGAAGGAGCAGGACAGAGAACTATACCAGTTAAAGCAGAAGGAAGCGGGTAAGGCAGTCAGAATACCAAAGGCCCAAACTGAGGAAAAGATAGCCAACTCAGTTAAGGAGGGGAATAAAACCTTTTATAGGTACATTAGGGAGCAAAGAAAGACTAAGGCAGGGATACTGAGGCTGAACAAAGAGGAAGGTGGTTGGGCAGAAGCGACAGTGAAAAAGCAGGGATACTGAACAAATACTTCTACTCAGTATTTACAATGGAAAAGTAGGGGGAAATACCTAATCCAGTCAATAGAAGCACTTTGGGTAGGGGCGTTGATATTAGTCTTTTCACAGAAGAATGGGTTCTGAAAGAACTCTTAAAACTGAAGGTGGATAAAGCAATGGGGCCTGATGGGATTCATCCTAGGATTTTAA
>CM057456.1:952132500-952152500 GCA_016271365.2 Neoceratodus forsteri
GCTATGTGCACATGCAGTTTGTTTACTTTCACCAAATTTAGTGTTTTCTTCACGGAGGAAAATGGATACATCTTTTCAGGGTTTCTTTGTTCACCATGATCAAGGTTGTTCCCTTACTAGTATGACTTGCTTTTCTTTGAAGAAGTAGAAACAGGCAAAATATTTCCTTTTCACAAAAAATTCAGCATTTTAAGCCAGCCGGTGGTGCTGAGGGTTAAGGCACTGGATGTCACATCTTGCGCTATGCTGGCGACCGGGTTCAGAAATGGACTTAGGTCGTCAAGGGTCGGCAGTGGCAGGAAAGAGTTGAGCATCTGGAAGACTGCTCTTCTTTCCTGGGGAGGTTAGTTCACTTGCCGCGGTTGGGCAGCTCATGGCAGTGGCTTGGGGCGCCCTTTCTGGCCTGCGCTTACAAGGTTAAAGCAGCAGCAGGCGCCTTACACACAGTGCACCTCTCACATGCAGGATGTCATTGCACATCTGTGCTCATGGGAACTGTGGGGAACAAGGAAATACCCTGGAGCCTTGGTAGACAAAGGTGGGTCAAGGGACAAGACCTCCACACCCAACACCAGATCCTCCAGACTGCCTCCAGATGCTCCTTACACTAGAATCCTGGCCACCCACTTGATTTCAGAAAGGTCACCAGGTAGGTGTTGGTAGTCCCGCCATAGGGGGCTTAGATCTAGGGGGTCGGTGGACCAGGGACGAGCAGGGCAATTCCCCCCATCTGGTAGGTAGACTGCAGAGTTCAGGTGGGCAGGATCAGGTCTGTCGGGTGTCCCACTGGAGAGAGTCTGGAGCTCCAGTGAGCGAGAGGAGCTTAAACAGAATCTACAAAAAAAAATTCAGAATTCTAGATTTCGTAGCTTTAGGACTTGTTTTAATAAAGTTCAAGGTGCATGCTTTATTTGAGAAATGCAAATGTACTATAACGTTAGAAAAAATATCAACAACTGAAACATTAAGATTTAAAAAAATTGTTCAACATTAGTACAAATGGATGTTTTAATTACATTACTCACATTCAAGCCTCCAGTTTGTAACATTAGATTGGAACCCTCAATTAAAATATCTAACTTTTGCTTGATAATGAATGCTATAAATATTACTTAATGTTACACAGTAGCAAGGATAATCCTTTAAATCTGATTGGCTTCATGCTCTAAAACCAGTGAAGTTATCTGACAATAACAACACTGGATCTAAGACAGGCACAGAGTTGACCGCATGTCCACCACAGAAATTTCTCCCCACACAATCAACCTTGAAACTGGCTGTACTGAAAGACGTGAGTGACAGCGTCCATCTTTCACTTCCTGTTGCCCTGTTTCCTCCTTCTGGCAGCTACTCAATTCCCAAAACGAAATCAGTATTACATTTAAACAAAGCCATCACTCAAAATGGCATTTCAGTCTCCTGTCTGCCAGCAAGATGACAGTAGCATCTCTGAAACTGCTGTCCCCACTCTTCTCCTGAATGTCAAGTCAGACTTTATTTTAAAAAAGCACTTTTCAAACGCCAAAGTGCTTCTACAAAGTAAAAGCAGAAAAATACTCACAATTAAAAACACATAGATTAAAACAGGCAGCACAAGTAAGTTTTAAATTAGACAGCATCCGTAAAAGCTAAGTCAAACAGGTAGGTTTTTAACGTGGACTTGAAAGTCTCTGGACAGACACTCTTTAATCCAAGGTACAGAATTCTACAGGGTTGGGGCTATGAAAAAAAAAGCTACATAGAAACACAGAAACATAGAAGGTGACGGCAGATAAGGACTGCAAAGCTCATCCAATCTGCTCATTTCTTTTTCTGCCTTATGAATGTGCCGTTGGCCTTTGCTCTGTCAATGGCCTATCTATTCATACTCATCTGTATTGCTCCCCTATGCCTATCCCATGCCTGTTTGAAGCCCTGCACTGTATTCATATCCACCACTTCCTGAGGTAGACCGTTCCATGCATCCACCACCCTTACTGTGAAAAAGAACTTCCTCACATTACCCCTTAATTGGCCTCCCTCTAATCTCATGCTGTGTCCTCTTGTCCTGCTATTTTTCTTATATTGAAACATGTTAGACTCTTTCACCTTGTTAATGCCCTCAAGGTGTTTGAATGTTTTGATCATATCACCTATCTCCCCCTCCTTTGCTCTAGGGTTTACATATTGAGCTCAGTTAATCTGTCCTCATATGTTTTCTGATGCAGTCCCTGCACCATTTTGGTTGCCCTTCTCTGAACTGCCTCAATTTGGTTAATGTCCTTGTGAAGGTGTGGCCTCCAGTACTGCACGCAGTACTCCAAATGGGGCCTAACCAGTGTCTTGTAAAGAGGGATTATTACCTCCCTCTTCTGACTTGTGATACCCCTACTAATACACCCCAACATCCCCCTAGCCTTACCTACTGCTTTAGAGGTCTGCTTGGATGATTTCAGGTCATCGGTGGTGATGATGATGCCCAAGTCTCTTTCTTCCTTTGTGTCTTCCAGCAACTCCCCTAACAGCCTATAGGTGGCTTCAGGGTTTCTCTTCCCTATGTGCATGATCTTGCACTTCTTTGCATTAAATTCCAGTTGCCACTCTTCTGACCATTTTGCTAGTTTATCCAGATCTCTTCTCATTCTTCCCACCCCATCTGGATCATCTACTCTGTTGCAGATCTTGGTGTCATCTGCAAACAGGCAAACCTTACCCTCCAGTCCATCTGCAATGTCACTGATGAAGATATTGAAGAGGACTGGCCCCAGGACTGATCCCTGAGGGACCCCACTTGTGACTTGCATCTCTTCAGACTCTATACCATTTACCACCACTCTCTATTTTCTGCCCATCAACCAGTTTGCCACCTAGTTGACCAACATCTGACCCACCCCAAGCCTACCCAGCTTATTAATCAATTTTCTATGTAGAACAGTAGCAAAAGCTTTGTTGAAGTCAAGGTAGGCAACATCAACTGCTCCCCTTTGGTCCACCACTCTGGTTACCCAGTCAAAGAAATCTATGAGATTAGTTTGACAGGACCTTCCTTTTGTAAACCCATGCTGTCTTGGATCCTGTGCTCCTATGGATTCCTGGTGTTGCACTATCCTTTCCTTATAATGTTATTTCCATCTAGTTGGAAATTAGCAACCATAAAACCCATTTTGAAGAATGGAAGCTCTTCCATTGTTATTAACTACCGACCAACATCCCTTTTATCACCCATTTCTAAAATTCTGGAAAAAATTGTGATGGATCAAACCTTGGTTTTTCTTAGGAAATAATCTCTACTCTCAGGGAGCCAACATGGCTTTAAGCCAGGTTTTAATACCAGAACAGCCTTGGTGGGGTTCACAGGCAGTGTACATAGTGCACTCAATAGAGGTCACCATGTTTGTGGACCTCACCAAGGCGTTTGACCTGGTTGAATTTGATCTTCGCCGGGGTGTTCTTCATGGCCTTCATTTCTCTGGTGGGGTAACTGGGTGGTATCAAAGTCTCTTAAGTAACAGATCTTTTATAACAATTATTGATTCATCCACATCCCAGTCTCTCCCCTGAGTTTGTGGTGCAACCCAGGGTTAAATCCCGGGGCCACTCATTTTCTCATTTTTTATGAACTCAGCCCCAAATATTTGTACCAAAACAGAGATGACTCTTTGTGCAGATGATGCTGTTATTTTTTGCACCAATCCCAGACCTGAGATTGTTCTTTCCCATCTTCAGATGGATTTTGATAATCTGCAGGACTGGTTATTGTTAAATCACTTGGTGCTGAATTCACAAAAAACAAAAGTAATGTTTTTTTCTCACAATAAGAAAGCAACCATTAATTTTCCTCCAATTATTGATAAAAAGGGTAATGAAATTGAACTTGTCCCAGTCTTCAAATATTTAGGAATTATTTTAGATAGTCAGTTTACTTTTGAACCCCACATTCAGAACCTTAGGAAAACCCTGCATCAAAGGTTGGGCATTCCTTATTGGATTAAGTCTCTCTTGATTCTTGAATCCAGAAAACTCTTGGTCCATAGTTTCCTGTTCTCGGTATTAGACTATGGTACATTGATATATACCTCCTCTCATTGTAATGCTTTGAATTCACTCCGAGTGATACATCATTCTGCCCTAAGATTTTGGCTAAACATGCCCTTTTGATCTCACTGTTCTGATTTGTTTGAGCAGTCTTACTCTTTATCTTTTGATGATCGAGTTCTTTATAAAATGGATATTTCTTTATTTAAAGTAAAATCTAAACTTCTTCCCCTGTCTGTTTCTCTAATGTTTCCCAGGTCATTAAATGCTTTATCTACCAGGTCCCAGCATAAATCCAATTTTAAAATACCATTTTTTAAAACTACTTTTGGGCAAAGATCTCTATTATTTAAAGCACCTACCTTTTTTTAACAAGACACCAACAGAAATTGTAGAGAGTAATTTCATTCAGTGCTTTAAAAAAGGTTAAAACACTGTCTCTACTCAAAAACATGAATGTATCCATTTTCTGCAACTGCACCTTAAGTGGATTGAATGGTCTGCTCCTAAATGTATTGTTTGTTGTTATTTTGTATTATGTTTTTAGAAAGAAATTGTCACCTGTGAATGCGGGCAATCTTTGCCCATCTGGTCTCACTAGTATAAAAAATAAAAATGAAATGAAATGAGTGTCTCCGTAATCTTGCCCACTACTGAGGTAAGACTGTCTGGTCTGTAGTTCCCTGCCTCCTCCCTGCTACCACTCTTATGGAGCGGGATCACATGAGCCCTTCTCCAGTCTTCTGGGACCTCTCCTGTGCTCAGAGACTCACTAAACAGTTCTGATAATGGCTCTGCTAGTTCCACCCTTAGCTCCTTTAGTATCCTGGGATGTATGCCATCAGGTCCCATTGCCTTGTCCACCCTGAGCTTATCGAGCTCTTGTAGGACCCTTTCTTTTGTGAAGGGACTAGTGCTCACCTCCCTCCCTCCTGTGTCTATGGTGCTGAGCTGTGGGCCCTGCCCTACCTTCTCTTCAGTAAATACTGAGCAGAAGTATCTATTTAGAACAAATGCTTTTTCATGGTCCTCCTCCTCACATGCTCCCTTATCCCCTTTCATCTTAGCAATACCCCCTCTGGACTTTCTACTTTCATTCATGTATCTATAGAAAGTCTGGTCACCTCTTTACTGGTCATGCCAGTGTTTTTCAGTTTGGGCCTTTGCCTGCCTTACTGCCTTCCCTGCTTCCCTTAGGGAAGTTTGGTGAACCTCCTATCTTCATCTGCTGCATTCCCTGATATTTTCTGAAGGCCAGCCTTTTTGCTCTGACCATTTCTGCTACTGTATTTGAGAAACAAAGTGGTTTCCTACTTCTTTTGCACTTCCTTTTCTGTCTAACACAATGGGATGTTGCTTCAAGTATTGCATCTTTAATGCTTGCCCACTTTGCCTGTACCTCCTCACCTGTATTTCTTTTTGCCAGGGCTAGCTTAACTCTGTTGGTCATCTTATCAAAGTTTGCTTCTCTGAAGTCCCATATTTTTGCCTTGGAATGGGATGATTTTATTTTAGTGGCCAAATTGAATCATACCATGTGATGGTCACTGGCACCCAGGTGACCTTCTACCTGGAGATCTGTGATCCTTTCCCTATTAGTCAGTACTAGATCTAGAATAGCTCTGTCTCTTGTGGGTTGTTGTACCAGTTGTTTGAGGCCCTCCCCCTGCAGGGAATCCACCATGTGTCTAGTTCTGGCAGATGTCCCTGCTGGTATTGACCAGTCTGTATCTAGCATGGTGAAGTCTCCCATTATCAGAACCTCACCTTTAGCTGTCATGTTTTATACATCTTCTAACAGTAATGTGTCTATGTCCTCCCCCTAGTCTGGAGGCCTGTACACAACCCCAGTTCGTATGGCTGTCCCATTTCCTGTTTCCAGGGTGACCCACAGTTCTCCTGGCTCCTATGCATATTCTGAATGTCTGTAGCTTTGATATTTTCATTGACATAAAGAGCCCTCCCCCATTTTGCCCCTCGGTCTCTTCTAGACAGTACATAGCCAGGTACTGAAGTCTCCCAAGAGTAGTTATTGGTAAACCATGTCTCGCTAATGGCTGCTATGTCCAGTTTAGCCTCTATCATTATTGCTTGCAGGTCTGGGATCTTGTTTCCCAGATTGTGAGCATTTGTGTACATGATTTTCCATTGGCCAGATTTTGGTGTGTTAGTTGTTGGGTGAGGTCTGGCATTTTCCCTGTGTGTCTGGCCCCCAAGGTCTTTAAGCAGACCCTGGGAATCTCTAGCAATCCCTCATTGGAGAAATGGAGTGGGCAGAGGGGGCAGTAGGGACAAAGGAGGTCTTGCAAATAATGTGGTCCCTTTCCATGTAGGGTCTTATAAGTCAGCAAAGTGACCTTGAAGGTGATCCTCCACTACACAGGCAGCCAGTGCAGTTTTCAGAGCACAGGTGAGACATGGCTAGATCTCAACAAACCCATCAACAACCTGTCTGCCACATTCTACACCAGCTACAGCGGCAGATGTCCACCCCCATTAGCCCTAGTTATAGAGCATTGCAGCAGTCAAGATGGGAGGTCATGAAGGTATGGACCAATGTTGGAAGATCATCAGGTGGAACAAGGTGCTTTATCTGGGTAATATTCTTCAGATGGTAAATAGAGGACTTGATGACTGCTGACACCTGAGACTTAAGTGTCAGCTCGCCATCAAGAACAACACCCAGATTCACACCCATTCAAGGATCTCAACTGGTGGTCCCTAGCATAAGCCCAGACAGCTGACCAGGCGATAACTCCTCTGTCTGACAACCTAGGTCCACCACCAACACCTCGATCTTATCCAGGTTCAACCTTAACCAGCTGGCCCTCATCCAGTCTTGAATCTTAGCTAGGCAGTTGTTAAAGACCAAGATGGCATCATCCTGTTCAGGCACAAAGGACATGTACAGCTGAGTATCATCTGCATAGCAGTGAAAACTCAGCCCGTACTACCTTATGTCTCCAAAATGGCAGGATGTACACCATGAACAACATGGGAGATAAAATGGTGCCCTGCAGCACCCCACAGGTCAGGGGGAGAGGGGCCATGGAAAAAATCCCTGACACCGCTCTCTGAGTCCTGCCCATGAGGAAAGAAAGGAACCATCTGAGCTGGACAGTCTACAAAACAGCTGCAGGTGCTGCAGTAATACCCATGGTCCATGGTGTCAAATGCTGCAGAGATGAAAAGAACAAGATTGAATGGCTCTTCTGATCTCTTGCTATCAGGAGATCATTAAGTACCCAAACAAGGGCCATCTCGGTCCTATGTCACTTCCTGAAACCAGACTGGAGAGGATCACAGACCTCATGGGTGGTAAGATAGTCTTTAAACTGCAATGTGACCACCTTCTCAATAACCTTGCCCACAAAGGGCAGGAGAGAACTGATCTGTAGTTTGTGAGACAGTCTGGGTTGAGGGAGGATTTCTTCAAATGGGGGTGTCACCACCGCCTCCTTTAGGGGGCTTGGAAACACGCCCATCCCCAATGAACACCAGATGATCTCCACCAAGACCGGCCCAATGACTGCCACACACTCTACCAGAAGGCGGGTTGGACCAGGGTCCAAACCACAGCAAGTTGGTCGCAAGCGCATGTGATTTACAAAAGCACACTGTACTCCACTTCCCAGTTGCTGCCTTGTGCTACATTTTTTAAACCAAATAAAAAATAAGTAAAAGTAAAATTAAGCCGTTACTATAACGGCTTGTCTTTCTGACCACAGTCCTCACTTCGCTTAACCCGCCCCAAACAGCCTCAGTGCATACCACACACTCCACTCACTGATCTCGATCTGTCTGCCATGCCTATCTTAAGCCCACTGTACTGAAGGAAAAGCTGTCTACCAAAACAATTTAAACAAAAGAAAACTTACTTTGGACAGAAACACCCAAACAACAAGAGTTACACCATGGGGTGGACGACAAGAAGGAACACAGTGAGTGATAGAAAAATGGAACACCACTTACTGGCCACAATCAGCTATTCAGAACTTTTTAAAAGTATACCGTATATACTCGCATATAAGTCGGATTTTCTAGCATTAAAATAGAACTCGTAGTCTAACCTACCGACTTATCGCGAGATATAAGCGGTGGTTGCTAGAGACTGCTCTGGACAAAAGCGTGAACTTTGCTGCTAATTAACACTGCCGATGTTTAATTACAGTCGTACTTTGATGTTATTACCTAAATGATTAACACCGCTCCTCAGTTCACTATTGCTGCTCCCTTCAGTTCAATGCTAATTGTTAAATGATTAACACTGCTCCTCCTCATTTAACTATTGCTGCCAGATTAAATCTGCTCAATGTTTAATCACCTCATCGTAGTTTAAATTGTCCCTCCTGTAGGTTGTTAAATGATTCCTCAGTTAAATAAATGATTAACACCGCTCCTCAGTTCGCTATGGCCACTCCCTGGGTATAAGATGCAGGCTCACAAATGAAAACGCAGTGCATATGATACCGATTTTAAATTAAAAGTTGTTCGGTATGCTGAGATGCACACAAATGCTGCTACTGAGTGAGAATTCAGCATAGATGAAAAATTAATCCGTGACTGGAAACATAAAAAAGATTCGCTGCTATGTGCTGACAGAAATGTCAAACGCATTCGTACAAACCCTTCTCCTGTATCATCAATTGAAGAAGAGCTCAGTTCTTGGGTCAGTGATCTAAGGCAGCAAGGTTACATTGTAACCAGAATGGCTATTCGGCTTCAAGCACTTGCTATAGGAAAGAAGCAAGGAAGTGCTAGCAACTTCAGGGCATCTGTGGGCTGGTGTACAAGATTTATGAAGAGACATGGTCTCACACTGCGGCAGAGGACTCATATGCGCAGAAACTACCAGCAGATGTGCAGCTAAAGGTTGACAGCTTTCATGAATTTATAATAAAGGAAAGAAAGCTGTATGATTACCCCTAGTATCGATTACAACATGGATCGAAACACCTGTCAGCTTTGATCTTCCTTCAAACCGTGCAGTGCACTTTAAAGGTGAAAAGACAGTCACAGTTAGAACTTGTGGTGGGAAAAATCAAATTTCACTGTAGTGCTTGCTTGCCTGGCAGATGGCACCAAATTAAAACCAATGATAATTTTTAAAAGAAAAACCCTACCTAAAGAAAAGATGCCTCCTAACATCCTTGTAGAAGCACATCCTAAGGGTTGGATGGATGAAGTACTTGTAAATAAATGGATAACCGAGGTTTGGGCGAAATGACTAGGAGCACTATTACACAGAAAAAGCTTTCTTATATGGGATATGTTCCGTGCTCATTTGGTGGACTCTGTCAAAAAAAATCTAAGCCTTCACTGCACCCGGCAAGCTGTAATAACTGGAGGCTGTACATCTCTTCTTCAACCTCTCGACATAAGTCTTAACAAGCCTTTTAAAAATAATATGAGGGAGCTTTGGAGGGAATGGATGGTAAATGGCAGCAAGGAATTCACCCTGGGTGGTAATATGAAAAAGCCGAATTATGGACTTGTGTGTCACTGGGTACGGGAAGCATGGGACGCTGTTCCAAGCTCAGCTGAGAAATGTTTAAAACATGTGGCATTTCGAATTCAATGGATGGGACAGAAGATGAACTGCTATTTGCCGACCTCGTTGATGACAGCGTTGCCTCAACAACTGAACTTGCTGAACCGGGACAGCTAGATGATATATCTGAGGATATACGCTGTCAGAGCTGCAGCTCCACATGATGTTCAATCCGATGACGAGGGAGGATGAGGTTTTGGGATTCTGAACCAGACTTGAGGCGCACTGTACTTCATGAACTGGTCCCACCCCCAAGATGACTCTGCGATGACTGAGAGCTTGCTCATTATCTTTTTTACATGTGCTTGTTTAAAAATAAAGGTTCCACGTCTGAAGTGAATTCTTATAATCTGATCATCTTTTTATTTTACTAAAACCTATTTTAAAAGCTTGGTTCAGTAGCTAATAACCACATCGGAAGTGAAAGTTTATAAATCTGGTCAGCAATTACAGTTCACTATTGCTGCTCCCTTCAGTTCAATGCTAATTGTTAAATGATTAACACTGCTCCTCCTCATTTAACTATTGCTGCCAGATTAAGTCTGAAGTGAATTCTTATAATCTGATCATCATTTTATTTTACTAAAACCTATTTGGTTCAGTAGCTAATAACCAGTCCTAGTTTATCTATTTGCTTTTGGTAACGGGTGGCACACTGAACTGACCATGTGCCTATTTTTCAGGTCTGCGACCGGGAGGATACACAAGCATCATGCAGTTGACACATCACAGTTACAGAAAGGGTGCGACGCGAAGAGTTAATGAGTCAGACATCATACAGTTAACAGATTACAGGGTAGGGAAAGTCCGAGGGAGAGCTAGGTATTACAATAAAAATATAGGAGGGATACAGGTAGTAACACAGGAAATAACTCATAGGCACGGGCAGGTGGAATACATAACAAGGTAAACACTATGCATAGAATAGTAGGGTGACAATGGTAAGTGCAGGCGGGGTGACAAAGCGGGGGATGGGCCAGGTTACTGGGATGGAGCTTGGGGAGAAGTGCAGTGGGGCAGAGGCGGGGGAGAGGGGAGGGGAGAGGCCCCACCTGGAGCCTGGGTGAGGGAGGGGCGACTGAGTGGGATTATGAGGTGCAGGGGCAGGGGAGACGGTTTCAGGAAATTCCAGAGGGAAGTTTTAAAGCTTGGATGGGAGGAGGAGGCCCTGACAGGTTCTGGGAGTGAATTCCAAAGTTTGGGGGCAAAGATGAGGAAGGATCGATCACCCGCGAGGTGGTCCGGTCAGGACGAGACGTTCTTGGGTTGTCCCAGGCCTGAGGTAGGATGGGGCTCTAGGGTTAAGGGGAAGGACAAGGGCAGGGGGAGCCAGAGCGGACAATGTTGTCGATGAAGTTGCCTATAACGAAGGACCGGTGTTTCTCCTGGGGGAGCCACTCTAGGCGGTTGTAGAGATCACACCGGTGGGTGAGGGGAAGGGCGGACAGCGCGAAGCGGCAGACATTATTGTAGGCTGAGTCCCATTTTGATAGGCTGGTTTTGGGGACAGGGGCAAAAGTGACGAGGCCATAGCAGAGAGAGGGGAGGAGGACCCCCCGGGCGAGGGCTAGGCGGGCAGCAGGGGTGAGGCAGCTATTGGCATGATAAGCTAGGGCAAGCTTGCAATTTGAGGTGTTGCAGATGTTACGGATGTGCAGGGTGAGGTCAAGCTGCTGGTCGAGGGTGACACCTAGGTACTTAGTGGAGGTAACCGTCTCGGGGGGGAGCCGTCGGCCCCGAGGATACACAGGGGAGCAGGGCAGGATTTTAATTTGTCTTCGGGAGGACCCAAATAACATAGCTTGAGTTTTTTGAGATGAGGGCGGCCTGTGATCACCCAGCCAAGTATGTATACGCTCAAAGTCCGAGTTAAGCTGGGAGTTAATAGTTGAGATGTCCCATGAGCTGGCCAGGAGGACGAGATCATCTGCGTGAGAGGGTAGAGTGGGCATGGGTGGGACAGAAGATAGGTCATTGACAAATAGTGAGAATAAGGGTCGGACCAAGGATAGACCCTAAGGATTTCCCAGAGGACAGGGGAAAGGTTGGAGGATGTCCGGTTGAAGTAGGTGTATTGCTGTCGGTTGGAAAGGTAATTTTGGAACTAGGCGTGGGCGGAGGGGAGAACCCGAGGTTGAGAGCGAGGAACCAAGGAGGAGTGGTTAACTCTGTCGAAAGGCTTTGGACAGGTCGACGAAATGCCCCAGTGAGATTGCCTAGATAGGTGCCTGCCCTGGATCAGGAAGGTGACAGTGGCTGGGGCAGTGGACGTGCTGTACCCTTTCCTGAAGCCGTGCTGGGCAGGAGAGTAAATGAAGTCCAGGATGTATTGGGAGAGCTGGGAGGCAATGGCTTTTTCAGGCAGTTTACTGGGTGCGGACAGAGATGGCGATAGGGCGGTAGTTCTGGGGGTCCTTGGGATTCCCCTGTTTTTAGGATAGGAACAACTTTGGCCACTTTCCACAGGTTGGGAATAGATCCCTGAGTTAATGGAGGAGTTGAATGGGTGCGAGATGGGTCTGGCAAGGAGGTGGGCACCAAGCCTGAGGAGTTTCGGCTCGAGTGTCATGACCTGCAACCGCTATGGGGGGAGAGAGGCAGCTTATGGGTCCCATTGGGAGTTACTGACCTCCAGCTGGAAGGGACCGAGGGTGAAGACTGGGAGGAGGCGCCTGGGAGAGCGGACGAGAGGGGCAGGGAGGGAGGTGGGGAGCAGTTTGGAAAAACTGAGAGTTGAAGGCATTAGCGATGGTTTGGGGTTGTCACAGCTGATCCCACTGATAAGTAGGTCAGTGACCTGTGCTTTAGCCGATCCCCAATGGCATTTTTAATATGTTGCCAGAAGCTCCTCGGTTACAGCTGGAGGAGAGTAATTCCATCTTGCAGAAGTCACTTTTTGCTGAGTGGATGGCCCTTTTGCAGGTGTTTCTGAGGGTGTCTATAGGCCAATAGGTCGTGGATGCTAAGGAGGCCTTGTAGGATGCCCAGCATTTATCTGTGGCTTTCATAAGGAGAATAGGTCTCCGTTTAGCCATTTTGTGACGGTGCCCTCACCTTCTCCTAGTAAAGGATGTTTGTTCTGAAGAGGACTAGCTTGGCCAAAAATAGGTCCAGAGCTCATAAGGGATGGGGTGGAGCTAGTGACACCAGTCCAGTCAACAGCTAGGAGGTTGTCCAGGAAGTCGTGGGATTAAACTTGGAATAGTTCCTCAGTTGATGATTTTGCTAGGGATCTTAGGTGGGAGATGCACACACACAGTAGATGGGGAATGATCAGAGATGGCATCAGGAGGTGCCTGAGGATAGGATGTTTGCAGGCCTGTTAGACAGGAGCCAATCGATAAGGGTTCCCGAGCACCCCTAGAGGGAGAGCCGGGTGGGTTCATTAATGACTTGGCTAAGTGTGAGGCCCAAGAGCAGGGGTTGTGACAACTTGCGATGAGCCCCCATCCAATTGAGGTTGAAGTCACCTAGCACGAGTTTCGTTGAGACCCACTGCATTACTGATACAGTCGAGCAGGGAGGAGAGTCGCGCAGGCCATTTTAGGTGGGTTGTAGGCACATATCAAGTGGATCTTCTTAGAGTGACCCAGCAGGAGGAGAGCATGGAGGAACTCACATGCAGACATGTCAGTAGGAGGGTGGTTGATGAGGGACAGGTTGAGGTGTGCCAGATGTGCGGGAGCACCCATCGCCCGTCTTCTTACCCGACCTGTCACACCGGAGGTGGTTGTACCCGGTGAGAGGCACAGGGCACAGGTATATGGGGTTTGAGCCAGGTTTCAGAAAGGGCCAGAATAGTCAGGTTTGGAGGGCAGCCAGGCAGTGAGCTCATTTTGGTTGCGTGAAGGCTCCACCTCGCGTTCAGGTGGGCAATCTTGAGCCCTTTCCTGGAGAACCAGGAGAGGATGGGGAGGCGGAGGGTGGGTAACGGATATGGAGGGAGGGCCATGGCCCCAGGAGGGACCAGGGAGCAGCAGGGAGTTTAGGCAGAGGAAGGACAGTTCCTGTGGACTAGTGTGGGGTGAGAGGGGGCAGAAAAAGAGGGGCAGGAGGTTCAAATGGGAATAAAACCAGAGGGTTCAGCAACTAGGTGTCGGTGCCTGCCTCACGCCGGATGCCGCTGGGATAGAAGACAAAGGGGCAGAAAGGAGGTTTGGTGGAACAGGGAAAAGGAGAAGTAGTGTGAGATGGCTTGGGGAGGATAGTAAGGAGAGAGAGTTAGCTATGCTGAGTGAAATTGCGCCACTAGTGGTGATAGGGTATAACCTGCAGATGGCAAACTTGAGAAGGATACTCCTGTTAGCTCACAGGACAATCTTGATCCAGAAGGACAAGGTATCCTGGGGAACCTCTGCCTCTAAATGCCCCAGAAGTACTCATGTCAGAGGTAGAGAGTGCCATGGAACATGGTACGTACTGTGGTGCTGACCCAGCTGATTTGAGACAGAGACTCAATGAGCAACAGCGTGTGGTTCACTTCAGGTAACTGATGCTGTCCGGCATGGGATACTGCATGAAGAAAGAAATGTGACTGTCTTGACTACAAAGCACTGCTAATGTTTGTTAGTGGGTCAGCTGGTACAGGAAGAGTTTCTTATTGAGGCCATCATGGCTGAAATACGGAGCTTGACAGGGTCAGTGATGTCTGTTGCTTGTTAGTGCTCCCACTGGACTTGCAGCATACAACATTGGTGGTGTGACCTTACATCATCTGTTCATGTTGCCAATGGAGCATGGCAAAGCAGGAGAGTATCGGAAACTGTCATTTGAGGTTGCATCTCAGCTTCGGTCCAATGTATTGTAGATGAAGTTACTCATCATTGATGAGATTAGTATGGTCTCTAATTTGTTGCTTGCCTGTATACATCTACGTCTACAGGAGATCCTGAGAACTGACTATGGAGATGCATTTGGTGGAAAAGCATAGTTGTATTTGGAGACCTTTTACAGTTTGCACCTGTGAATGCAGAACATGTATTTGCAGCTCTGACTGTGAAGCAGGCCAAGAATACACTTGGGTGCATTGGAGGTTTTAACCTGTGGGAGTTATTTACCTGTGTTGAGCAGTATCAGAACATGCCGAATGCTGACATGACTTACAAGGTGCTGTTGGGTCAAGCTGTACAGGTTCTCTGTCACCAGAACATGTTGCAATGTTTAATGGTTGAAGAATCAGAATGGACACTACATCCATAGAAACTGCATGTGATGTTTCAAAGTGTGTTCCATGGGCACACGCATTGTGTGTCTTATGCCACTACTAAAGAAATGTGCTGAGTTCAACAGTGTCATGTTGCAGAGAGAAAATCAATCAATTCTCCACTGCATGCTTTGACACAGTTGATGGTGTCATTTTAAGTTGGAAGCTGGTAGCAAAGATGACCGAATGACAGTCTGAATTGAAGTCAGATGTTTCATGCACAGCTGGTCTAGAAGCTGTACTTACAGCTTGTAAGAATGCATGTGTCATGCTATGCTGCAATCTTGATGTGGAGCGTGGTATGGTAAATGGTGCCATGGGTAACATCATTGACTTTGTTTACAATGTTCAAAAGACATTTATCGAGACACTCGTCCACTTTGACAACATGAAACGACCTGTACAGATTGATCATACCTGTGTTAAGTTCCAGGTATTGAAGGATATCTATGTGAACAGGAAACAGTTCCCAATACATGGTACATATGCTGTTTCCATTCACAAGTCTCAAGGCTTGAGTTTGGATTCAGCAATGGTGGACATAGGGACAGACATTTTCATAGATGGCATGAGCTACGTCTCACTTTCATGTGTAAGTAGTCTTTCTGGGTTGCACATCATAACAGTCGCATCTCAGATAATACACACTGACAAGCTCTGTATAGTTGAGTACAACAGATTACGTACTCTATACCAGCCACAGATGTCTTTAAAACCACTACTAATGTATGTGGTTGTCTCACATCCTTCAGTCACATCAACGGTTGGTAACAAAAGAAAATGAGCTTGCGCAACTGATGGAACTGTACAGAGTTCTAAGAAGGTCACAATGTCAAATACAGATTCAGAGCCAGCTGTTGGTCAGAAGTTAGCTGGTATGGCTGTTTTGCCAGTGTTTGACAACAATGCTAGAGTCAACTGCTATGCTAATGCAGCTGTGCAGGTCTTTCTCCATATGCCACACTTTGTTGAGGCAACGTCTGCTTCACAAGACACTGCCCTATCAAACAGATTGAAGCAGGTTGTCAACATGGCTTCTGATCAGTCTAACAATGTGCAGTCACTAACACCTCTGCAGCAAGTGCTGGGCACATATGATGGAAGCAATACGTTTGCTGCAAACATGCAGCAAGATACTACCGAGTTTATGATGGTTATCATAAACAGCCTGGATGAAGAGGGAACTTCTATGCATCACTATTTCACTGTGTCGTATGTTACCAAGTATGTATGCCTGTTATGTGGTTATTCAGAGCGAGAAACCACAGAACATATGCTTTGGGTTTCTCTGTTTGTGCTTCACAGTAAAAGTGCTAAGTTTCGGCAGCTGTTTACTAATGCACAAAGTGGTCACCTGTGTGTGAGGTGTGGAGGTGCATGTACTCAGTCCGTATGTCTCAGGACTTCATCTCAATATCTTATGCTAGTATTGCATAGATTTGACTCCAACGGGCTCAGAGTTGACACACCTATCACTGATTTCATAGCTGGTAGAATAGTATTTAACCAAGCAGTGTTTGACACTCATGCTGTGATCTACCACCATGGCCAGTCTGTACATTCTGAACATTACACTTGTTTGTTGAGGTACAGACCTGGATGGGTCGAGTGAGATGATTCAACAAGCTCTTTCCAACAGAGACTGCCATAACACTTAAAAATGCATATGTTCTGATACTGAAGAATTATGTCAATCTTCATGTGTCAGAGGAATAGTTACACAACATGTGAAATTCCTTTACTTTGCTGTCCATTTTTGTCTTACAGAGTGAGCTTTGGTACACTGTCATGTTGTTACTAACAAATGTACAGTTGTAATTAAACAGGAAATATATCACATGGTTCTCTTGCATATCTAGACTCGTAATATTTAAGATTGTTGTGTGGATCAGTGACACAGTGAAAATAGTTGCAGTGGTCTTTAATCGGTGCCAGCTGTTTTCACAGTCACTAGAAAACCACATTGTATGTCTAACGAAGACTTCTGCATGTCAAAAGAGCTATTCCTATCTGGTCAAACTCTTCTGTCATAGTCTTTTGTTATGAGTATGTTATATGCAGACATAAGAAATTGCACTTGGCACATTTCCTAGATGTATGATTGTACTAAGGTACAATGCTTGTCCATGTGCATTAACATCACTGTGTATCATATCTTTAACTAAAGATTAACATCACTGTGTCATGTGTTGAGAAGTATGATGTGTGCTCTGTATTCATTTCTTTCTGCTTATGCTTGCATCTTGAACAAATATCTAAACTGTTTTATGCAACAGTGCATTACTATGACTGTTTTATCACCGTGTATCTAGACTGTGTGTGTATATGTATGTATGTATATATATATATATATATATATATATATATATATATAGTTTTATATATTTCTTGGTAGTACTTAGTACTCTGATGTAAAAAGTAGTAGTATTAACACATACGTTGATTGATAGCATTATAAATATGAATTTTCTCTTAAAGACCTGTAAACCCGTAAAGAGTAAGAAGTAGTATGCTTGTATTTGTTAGCATGACATATTATGCAGCTGCACATATGTACTGTTCTGTTCATTCATATGCCATCATTAATAACAAGTTACTGTATTCCATTACAGATATCTTTATCATTTAGTGCACAAAGTTTTTACTTATATCGTAACATTTTATATTCATAGTATTTGGTTAAAAATTCCTTTTATGTTAGTTAAAGATGTAACAGATCTAGGTGGTTAACTAGTGCTGTGCCTATGTAACTATTACTTTTAAGATCAACAGTGATGTATATAATTCTGTTACTATATAGTATCAGAAATCTTTGTTTTTACCTTGATGCATGTTAACAATAGTTGAAAATTGTTCATTAGACACTTTCACGAATAACAAATGAGCATGTTTTTTTTCCTGATAATATTTTCTGATTGCCTCAATTGAGAGGTCGGGTGAGAATTTTCCAAATGCAGTAATATAGCAATATGTCTTGACACGTACAGCTATGTGTGTATATATTCATATGTCTACACATAGAATACATTAACATTTAATTTTAACTGTTCGTTTTAGATATATATTTCTTTTTAAACCATAGCCTGTTTATAGTGCTATGAGTTTATAAGTAGCATCTGGTTTTTCGCCCACCCCAGGAACATTCACACTATCAGTCACAAAATAACAACAACATCATAACTGTTTCATATGTGTAAGCCATGTTTAGAGGGTGATGTGATGCCTGTCCTTATGTGTTTTTGGATTCTGTCACATGTCACTGATTTACTATCTGTGGTACTGGTTTACATGTATTTAAGCAACAGTGAAAAACATTTATGTGATTGTTTTGTGAGACTGATTTTTGTGCACCAATTGGATTCTTTATTCGGCCTTTCACAATTATTAATTGGGCAATAAATCTTTTTAAACCTTACCTACCTGTGTTGTGTCTTTCTTTCACCATTATGTAACGGTGATAGTATGTATGTTGGTGTTGCTGCAGTACTGCATTGAAACATAGTACATTATGTTCATTGGAACATTCTTTCTATTTATCACAATCGAAGTGGTATTCTTCAATGTGGTGAAGATATACATCTTCTATTTTGTAGGTGAATCATTTTATTAGCACATCTAAGCTGTAGCACGTTAACAATATTTGTCTAAATACTATCAGATAACTAGTTATTCAGTCAAATGTATAAATATGTTGTTCAAGCTGTGTTGTGAAAACAAGGATATGTTCTTAATAAGATATTCAAAAATAATATGACAGCATTACTTCTCAAAAACACAGGAAATTCATGCCAAAAAAACCTCCATTTAATGCATCAGTTAGGGTTATTCCACAGTGACAAAAGCAAGGAAATTCGGTGTTGGGGTTGAAACCCTAACTCTGCATTCACCGCCCACCCCCAGCACCACACACACATATGCAGCAGGTGACAAAAATAAAATACAACTGTCTAAATGTACTACAAGACATCCCCACCCACCCGACCAGGTACTGCATGCTCAGTGGAGATCCACAGCAAAACTGAGGCCATGTACACCAAATGTACACATCCCTGATTGCAGATGCACACAACGTACCACACTTAGGAGTTGCATGGCCTTACCTAACAATGCCACACCCCCACCACACCCGGCACTGCACCCAGACTGGAAAGACACAGCAACAGTAAGGTTTGGACATGCATGGTATATGTACCTGATTTCAGGTATACACAACATAACACAGGTGCTGTGGCCCTTCAGCAGTCAATCCTGCAGTCCATGAGACAGGGTACTGCATACCAACTGGACAGGTGCAGCTAAAATAAGGCCATAGACATTAATAGTGCAATTCCCTCATTGCAGCCGTACACAGGTTTGTACACTTAGAAGTTGTACAGTCTCTTAGTTACATAATGCCCCCCAACACTTGTTGCATCTTGACTGCTAAGCCACAGGAAAACAAAGGCCATCAACATCAATGGTACACCTGTCTGATTGCAGCTACACTCCAGTTACCACAGTTGTCAGCTTCATGGCCTCAGTTAAGCTATGCTCCCCAAACCACAAGAGCAGATACTGCATCCTGGGTGGGGAGCCACAGCAAAACTGAGGGCATGGAGATCAATAGTACACTCTCTCATTGCAATGATACTCAGTTTAACACAGTTAGAATTTGCATTGCCTCACACAGGGAATGCCACTGTCCTGGCCAGGTACTTCATCCTGAGTAGAGAGCTACAGCTAAACTGAGTCTATGAGCATCCATGGTACACCTACAGCATTGCAGCTACAGTCATCTTTGCATGCTTAGGAGCTGCATGGCCTAAACCAGGTAGTCCCTCCCAACACACAGAGCAGTTACTGCATGCTGAGTGTACAGCCACAGCAAAAGTAACTCAATGTACATCAATGGTACACCTCCATCACTGAAGCTGCACACCTGTTAGCAGCATTAGAACTTGCACCCCCTTGTACAGGCAATGTCTTGCCAAGCCTCCAGATCAGGTTCTGCATCCTGAGTGGAGAGACACAGAAAACGTACTGCTAAGCACAACACATGCTCAAATGCTACAGTTGTCTTATGATGATGCATGTGTCTTGAAGTAGATTTAGACAGTTGTATTATATTTCTGTCTACTCATAAGTGTACAAACATCTGTATACCTGCAATCATTGATGTACAGTCACAGTGCAGTAGCAGGTGTGGTGGGGTGTGTGGCATCGCTAGGTAAGGCCATGCAACTCCTAAGTGTG